>CAIGQW010000415.1:57741-78369 GCA_903798125.1 Danio choprae | reverse complement strand
ACTAGCATTAAAGGAATGCCTTTTGAGGAAGAGGCAGTTTAGCATTTTTAAAAATAATTGGTAATATCAGTTTCATAAATATAAAAACTACAGCAGTTTTACTGGTTTATGTGCATCAAGACAAAGGCGATTTTCAATCACAAGGTTTTATCCACTTTCAGTATTTAAAAATAATACAATTTAGCAACTCAATTATTCTGACCTGTACTTGTAAAAGTATGTTGTTGTTGTAGTTGTTGTAGTTGTTGTTGTTGTTGTTGTTGTTGTTGTTAACATTAGACATCTTGCATGTATTTATTATTTTCTCGTTGCATTTAAAATCACATTGCTAATTTAATTGTATACAGACACCAAAGTGGGACATATTTGACTCGTCTTTAATAGCTGTGCTTTCTTTATCTTATCCCTTTCTTAGAGTTTTTGGGGAACTTTATACCACATCTGTAAATCTGCATATACATAAAAAGGTGTGTTTGCACAATCACAAAGTTGCTAGTTGTTTGTTGAGACACTTTCTCAGTCATGATTATTGACAGAGATGTTTGTTTATTACTTGTATTTCTGTTAGGATGTATAATATAACACCATTTAAAGGTCAAAATGGATATGTCGCTCACTTTTTATCTAGTTGTGTGGAAATCTGGAAAATTCTTTGGTTTTTGGAAGAGAATTTTAAAAGCTCTCTTTACCATGAGCCAGTCCGGCTGCTTTCTAGAGCTGTTCTGTCGAGTGTGGTTTCAGACTGGCTGGTCTGTAGACGGGCAGCTCTCAAGGATGTGATAAACATCACACACAGGAAGTGTTTGGAGGAAGTGCCATTGACTGTGCTAGTTCTGCGGTTTCTTGGCAAAGGCAGGTTATGACATGGCAAGGTGAATATAAAGCCCATTCAGCTATTTTTGTTCTTTTAACCCTCTCCAAACATTGTCAAGAACACGTGAGCCTTCACAAATGGATAATTGAGCAGCTCGTCTTTGAATAGACTTCACAGCACTCTAGTCTCTCTGTCAGCATCAAACCCAGCCAAATGTTTGTTTTTTTAAGCAGTTGCCTCCAGCATGTGTCTTCACTCATCTATATGCAGAGCCATCAGAGGGCTGGAGAGGAAACTCTCTGTCTTTCTGGTTTCTCAGCATAGCTGGATAACAGAGGTGCTCCATCATGTACATGTCACTGCACGTTTATTTTTTTTTTGAGTGATATAGGACCCATATCACTCCATGGCTGTTTCTTACATTCAGCAGAATCCATCCTACATGTTACCAAATTGACAGCAGTGAAGTCAGGCAGACCATAAGAATGTGTGCAATCCTTTTTTAAGGGTGTGGAAAGGAAGCAAGATTATAGCTAAATGAATTTCTAAAGCACAACTGGACCCACCTGTCTGAATTTCTCATTGGTCAACTAATGGCAGTCTGCATTGCAGTCAAGATTTTGTGCTTTGTATGTTTGCAGTAGGGATGTAACAATTAATTCAACTACAGATCTGACAAATCACAATACGATTTTTTTAAATATTTTTTTTTACAAGTTTTAAGTTAAGTCAAATTTATAAATGAACAATTGCCCTTATGATGTTTCTAAAATGCTGCATATCATCATTGTCAGTTTTTACAAGGAAGCTAAATCGTATTAAATCAGTGACAGTAAACAATAAACACGAAAGTCGTACTACCTGTGCTACTATGTGGACCATCACTCCTCTGATTTGAATGAAGGATGGAGCCTTCTTAATATCAACAACCACACTCGTAGTCACTTTAACTGTCACTTTGTCAACTTTGTCACTGTTTGCTACTATTGTGCATTCTAAGCGAGTTTGCTGGAAAAGAGTCTCTGCTGATCAAAACGTGTAATTGTGATTCATTTAGCATCCCAACAGATTTGAATCCTCACATATTTGAATCTGTTTTCAACTTGCTCAAAATGAAATGTTACATCCCTAGTTTTTCTGTGTTTTGAAATCAGTGCATTTGCTTTTTCTTGAGTACAAATACACCTTAAATATATATTTTACCATGAGGGCTGATGCTGGTGCCAAGTATAAAATGGTACAAAAATATCCCAAAAACTCTCATCCTAGGGCTGGGAGATTAATCGAAAATAATTTTCATGCATATGAAGGATGATCATTTAAATGGAGCACCATTACTACTCAGAGCCGTAGTACACCGATAAGTTACGCAAAACTCAAATTCGGTCTAATAGGTCAGTAATGACAATGAAATAATCATTCTATGATAATGACAGCTGTTTGCATAGCTTCTCAATGAACTTTGGCTCTGTGTAGTAAATGCTGCATGTGAAATTACCACATTAAATAACATGCTTTTACTCAAAACTTCATTTCAACTTTTTTTTTAAATAAATCCTATTGTGAGATGATTGAGTAGCTGTGTTTTTACTAGTAGTGTTGAATAAATGAAAGCGGTCAAATCTTCTGTTTACTCAGCAACATGGGAATTTGCTGGTTTATTTTTTCATGGGTGTTTGAAAGAGATTTACTACTGATTTACTACTACTACTTCCCTGACAAGATGTGCATGACAATCATTCATAGATTTGCTCAATTGTGTTTGCGATTTAATTTTGATTAATCGCCCAACTCTATTCCATCCACTGTTCGAGCACCAGTTCTTGCTGTGGCACCAGTCCTGGTGGAAAACCAGCATTGTTCATGTGTTTAGTGCAAATTTTAAGCATGGTAAAAAGTGTGAAAGATATGCGAGTTGCAAATAGACGAATGAAGGTTTTTATTGCTATTGTGCATAATAAACTGCAAAAACATGAGCTCAACAGACGGACATCTGCCTTGCAATGTTTACTTAATGAAACTGTTTAAACAGGTGCTAAATGGATGTCTTGGACCAATGCACTGACTTGTTATCAGCAATTTCGCAACTTAAAATAAAATATAACAAAAATCATGATCACTTTTTAGAATTAGACCATCCTCTGGCAAGTTAACATGTGTGTGCTATAGTGCAAACAAAATTTAGGACCACAGTTTTTGCCTTGATGTTCAGTTCCCAAGAAAATTAGCTCTGCGTTAGCTGCCATCTTTCGTCAATTCTCAATTTCTGATATTCAATATTCTGAACTTTAAAGTAATGAATTGGTTCATTCTCTGACTGGTTACCACCTTAATGGGCCAATTACACAAAAAGCTTGTTTTTTTCATTCCACTGTCTGTTCCTTTCAGTGTTTTTTTTTTATAAACATGTTCTAGACAGACATTTAACCATTCAAATTGTGCCTTTTGCACAAGTTAAAGTGTTTTTAAAAGCAAAATGTATTCAATGCGATGACCTCTTGCTGCATATGCTGTGAGTCATGTAGATAGAGGAATTAGAGCATACCATAAGCTTATACACTAGCTTAAACCAAATTTAAGACCACTGCTTCTGCTTTGTTTTCTTATGTGACCAGGCAAATTAGCCCTGTGTAAGGCGGCAAAATGAATGACTTCTCTGAAGTATATTTCGAAGATTGAATGCTGTGCTCTTTGCAGGCAGGAATGGGGGAACAAAGTGTGACTAGTTTGCTAAGGTCAATGGATGCTGATTTCAAACATTATTCAGAATGTCTTGTTTTTGTTCTCATCCCATTCTTGACTACTGAGCAATTCCATCGTTATAGATGTGACATTTGCAGTAAAAACTCACAGAAAAAAGTATATGCTAACATTATATTGAAACATCTGTTTATATTTTCCAAAACAGCTAACCACAGAGTTACGGGATCAGAAAAATAGCAATCTGTAAACATTTGTTTCTATATTAAATGAAGAAAATAAACATGCGTTATGGATGTGACTAAACAAATATGCGAGTAAATCAAATATAATTGTTTGAAAACATTGACAGAGAATTTTTTAAATATTTCTACAGTATTGTAAAAAACAAGCCTACACAAAAAAACTTGGTTTTGCTATTTTGGTGAAAACGTTATTACTTTCATGGAAACATTGTCATTTGCATGAATTACTCTACTACCATTTTGAGATAATAAAGATGGCTAATCCATCAGTCTATGTTTAAATGTTTAAATGGAAATGTAACTGATAAATTAGCTTCAAAACCCCTCATTCAGTTAAAAATAGGTATAGGACTAAAAAGTGCAAAGTCCAGGGCTCTGGACTAACTTTTTGCACTGGTTGAACTTGTGCGCCTAACTTTTTTTCTTAGGTGCACCAGTGCAAAAGTTAGGTGCAGCCAAAATTTCGACCGCATCACATTTAACATAACACCCTTCACTATCTCGGATTAGTTTAAACCACAACATGGGCCTAATGTGTGTCTGTTCTTGAACCACAGTCACAGAGACATTGTTTTATTTATTTATTGCCCTCGAATGGTTGCACCGTTCAACCTCAGAATTTTTTTGATTGCATCATTGAGAAATTTAGTCGACTGGTTCCTGGTTCCTGGATGTTCATTATCAGTTTTGGGGTGACATAATGAAAAGTAATGATGAAAAATTCTCATTTTTGGACTGACTGTAATGTAAAAAAAGGACACTTTTCATGACTTGCTCTCTGAAACAGTCACAGTGTAGATCCTTCATCCAGCTGTTTGGACGTCTTTGCCGACCAAGTTTTTCTTTTGGGAGGGTGTTCTTCTTGAAATGAATGTCCTGCACTAGGTTTAGTGGTGTCCGTCTTGAGTTGTGGAACGCTGAGGGCCGTTTAGGAGGAAATCATAAAATGCAGGCCTGAACAACCCAAACCCAGAAGCCACAGTCTCAGACCACAGCTGCTTTATATTGCCCATGGAAAGGTGTGGGCTTGAGCTTGTTTTAGCTGAGGTTACACACATGTGGGATGAATCTGTCAAGCTGGACTGCTTTGCAATATATTTAAAGGGCTTAGAAAAAATGTGAGCCATCAGTTTAAAGCTACTGTTATTGATTGAGGAGATTTCTTTGCAGGATTTGAGGTATTATTTATGTCCATGGAGCAAGTTGCATGTCAAAAGTTTAACTTTTAAATCAGCTGTTACACATTTTTTGCAAGTAAACTGCTCATTGCGTCCTGAATCATATCAGAAATCTTGATTTAGCTTTTTTGCTGCTCTTAAAATGTGCACATAAAACTTGTTTTGAGCCCTGCAGGCCTTGATTTTGTTGCTGCACGATTGAATAGAAACCAGAGTCTATGTGCTCATCACGAGTTTTGGCCCTCATGCTGTTTGCATATCTGCTTCCAAAAAAGGCCCACAGTTCTCTGAAAACCACTCATTCGTGTAGATCTAATTGGGGTTTCTTGTTTCATGTCTTATACATACTGCTATCGGTTTAGAGACTTTGTTTTAGCATTGCGTTTGTAGTGTAAAGGGCTGTAAAAATTGTTAGTTTTCTTGTGTTGAAGCTAAAGGTATTGTTGGGTTTTAGTATGGCTATCAGCAGTAAGTGTTGTGGCAGTTTTTTTTTTGTGACCAAATATAGTAAATTGTCCAATAACAATGAAAGATTTTGTTAGTTAGTTAATTAGTTACGAACAAGAGACAAGAAAGCATCAAAATGAGTATGTTAGCTTGGTGTTCATTTGCTCTAGATTTGTTTATTGATAAGCAAGAGACAAGAAAGAATAAAAATGAGTTCTTAAAAGGATTGTTCATCCAAAACGGAAAATTATATTAATCATTTACTCCCTCCACTTGTTCAAAACCTGTTTGAGTTGCTTTCTGCTTTCTGTTGAACACACATTTTGTAAACTTGCAACCATTGACTACCGTAGTATTTGTTTTTGTCTTTGTAAAACAAAAATATATTTTGTCAACTAGCAAACTATATCAAATAATCAAAATACAATAAAATAAAAAGAGACTAATACTACAAATTAAATGAGTAGCTTTAGTTTAAGCAAACTAAGACTTTGACTGTGCTTTTCTTAGTTTAAGAAACATAAGCATATATGAATTTTCTAGCTCTTCACATTTCCAGTGTCCATAAAAACTGGTAAATTCTCAATGAAAAATGAGAGAGCGTGGATGAGAACAAATTTACTATATATTAAAATTGCTTTCTATCGATGGTAACTTGGCGCTTTTTAGTACTTGTCATGTTTAGTACTGGTCATGTCATTGATTTATAATACGATGGAACTGGAAACAATCTGCAAGAATTGCCCCTGCTGTTCAAAACATGTATCAAAATATGTTTAACATTCCAACTAATTTGAATAGTCACACATATGAATTGATTTTCAACAGGCTCAGTGAATCGTGACATCCCTAATAAATTAAAATACAGATTCGCTCTCTGCCACTGTGTAGCACATAAGATAACCAGAAGTACGGTGATTGTTTTAAGAATGAATCAATTCCAATCCTGTATTGTTGCATTGTGGTTATGTGACTTGTCTTTTTTATTATTATTATTAGGTGGAGCAATCCAAGGTGCTGATTAAGGAGGGTGGAGTTCAGCTGCTGCTCACTATTGTGGACACACCCGGCTTCGGAGATGCCGTGGATAACAGTAACTGGTAAGTGGGATATGGTGAATTTTCTGCATCTCACCTGTCATAGGTTGGTAGGCTTTAGTGCTCATATAGATTTCCTCATTTACCATGTTAATAAATGTATGACTGATTAAAAGTGTCATGGTGTCTATAAGGTCTTAAAAAGTATTAAAAGTCAATTTAGAGAAATTTAAGGCCCTTAAAAAGTGTTTAAATGCCTTAAATGCTATTTTACAAGGTATTCAATTTTGTAAAAGTATGCTAATGTTTGCCTGAATTTAATCTGCGAATATTGATATGCTCTGTAGTTTTGACATCACACTGCTTTGACATCACACTGCTTTGTTTACTGCAGTAACAAGGGAAACACCATTATTTCTGCTGTTGTAGGAGCCAACTGCTGGATTAGCATTTTTATTCAGTAAATAAATTAACGTTTTAGTTCGTTAATTACGTTAATTCGTTTTTTACAGTCAGTATTTAAATATACTGTAAGTTAAAATGTCGCCAATGTTACCGGTTGAAACCAAAAGTGTCTTAAAATGTATGGAAAGAACCTTAAAAATTGGTCTTAAAAGGTATTGAATTTCACTCTCTGATTTGATCTCTGTATATACCCTGAGTCTGAATGATTTGCTTGTGTTGCATCTGTAATTTGCTAACTCTGAATGTCTCTTATGTATTCTGTAGCTGGCAGCCTGTCATCGATCACATCGACAGCAAATTTGAGGATTACCTTAACGCGGAGTCACGTGTCAATAGACGGCAGATGCCTGACAGTCGAGTGCACTGCTGTCTGTACTTCATCGCCCCCTCTGGTCATGGGTAGGCACTCATTTTCAGCCATTAAAGGGGACCTATTATGCAAAAATCACTTTAATAAGGGGTTTAAACACAGTTGTGTGACAACAGTGTGTGAATATAGCCTGCCTCTAATGGTACAAAGTAATTAATCAAAATTTTCACACTCAAAAAAACACTCATTCTCTCTTTGTACATGTCATCAGAGGGGGAAAACCCTCCACATTAGTGACAATCTCTCCCTCATTAGCATAAACAGCTCTGAGTGAGAAGCAGCCACTTTGCTGTCGCTCCGCCCTCTTTTGAAAAGAGGGCTGTGAGCGCGATCTCATTTGAATGTAAGGCGACAATCACCAAATTGTTGTTGCAAGTTAAATCTAATACTCACCAAGTGGTCAAAAAAACATGATGTGAAGTAAACCAGATCCAATGAATCCTTTTCTATGTGTTTGAGTTGGTTAATATCTCTCTTTTTATTTCTCTTAATCATTGGGGGTTTTTTTCTATGGCTTTTATGGAGTGTTTTTGTCTGCATATCCAGAAAATCGTTAAACACTGAGATTATTGACTGTGTTTGTTAGGCAAGCAACTTTGTTACTGTTTGCCAAATTTAAGGTTGTAGATTTAAACAAACCCCCGATCTGGTTGTTTATATTGTGTTTTATTTGGTCTTTTCTGTTGTTTTGTTTTTGGTTTGTTTTGTTTAGTGATTTTGATTTTGAGTTTAGTTGTTCAGTTGGCGTGTGTTAATTTTAGTTTATCATTTTAAGTGTTGTTTGATTGATGTTTTTGGTTAGATGTTTTTTTGGTTTTGGGCAAGATTTGCTTTTAGCTTGGTTGATTTGGTTTGTTTCAGTTTTGTTTTTTTGTTGTTTTGATATGAAATGGGGAGATTAGCAAAATGTAGACAAAAAAATCAAAGAGAATTGCAAACACATAGCAATAGCAATGTTCTAAAAAAATTCCTTACCGTCCTTGTTTTTGTTTTGGTTGATTTGATTTAGTTTGTTTGCCTTTTTGTTTGTTTTGTTTTTGACATGAAAGAGAAATATCCAGGAGAAATGCTGTTGAACCTCTTTGAAATGGGAGAATACAAACCACATTGAAATGCATTCATATGCTTCGGGCCAGATTTACTAACAGCTTACATCAGCTCAAACTGTCTTTTTGATGCTAAAACAGTTCTGTCAAGATTTATTGAACACTCACAGTGAAGAGCTAGCACTTCACATTTGCAATGTTGTTACAAACTTGTAAAATGCTAATTAAAAGTGAGAGAGAGAGCAAGCTAGCAAAAAAGCTGACAACAGTAAAGAATCAGCACTGAAAAGGCATACGCGTTTCTTTGTCAAACTAATTTTATCGAAGGAGATTTAAAGCAATTATGCAATGGGTTTTACTGACATTTGTGTTGCTCAGATAACTGGTATTTGCATCATTATTTAATATTTAACTAATGACTTGATACTTCAATTTTGTGCTTGAATTTCCAAAAAAGTGGAATGTTCCTTTAATTTGTTTTTTGTTAGTTTGGTGTGGGGTTTTTTCTGGATCACAGTGTTCTCTTTGTTCAAAATGTATAAAGACCATCAAAAAAAATCACCTTTCACCTGCTGGTGTTTGTACATATGTATATTCATATTTATATATGCATGTAATGGCTAAAGTTGTGAAAGCCACTGACCCGAGTGGAAAAGCTCATGTGGATTTCCTGCCATTTATTTATTGCTATACTTGCAGCACATGTTGCTCATCTCGTAGTAAAACCACAAGTTCAGCCAAGCTGCCAAACAGCAGTGTGAATGTGATACCTCACTATGGCAGGACAGTGGAGGCCTGTGCATCTGTTTTTGTACTTGTTCTCTGTGTTTAGTTTGAAACAGTAAACCCTCATATTCTCTCTCTCTCTGTCTGTCAGACTGAAACCACTGGATATTGAGTTCATGAAACGGTTACATGAAAAAGTGAATATCATCCCGCTCATCGCGAAAGCAGACACACTGACTCCAGAGGAGTGCCAACAGTTTAAGAAGCAGGTGAGAGTGATCTAATGCCAAGTACCATACCTGTATACTTTAGGGGTTTTCACTCCTGCAGTGCCTTTATAGCAAGGGTTATTGCTCCAGAAACATTGTAATTAAGAGTTTACCTTCCTTTCCACTACTGAATCCTGAATAGCTAGCATATTGAGGAACATTTTACAAAAATGTTGTCGGCTACAAACATAAACACAGTTTTCCACTAAAAGTAAAGTCAGGGTAAAGTGATATTAAAATGGCACATTAAAACGATGTCATTAACCAACCCAGATAAAGTTCAATGATTAAAAAACTAAAAGTTAAGTTCAGACTACTTAATTTTGATTGTTGGTTGTGACAGTCACTGTCAGATGATGCAATTTTGTCTAGAATCTTGAAAATCTTGACATGTTATGGATACCAGCACGTAGACTTGTAACGTCTACATTGCGCATCCTGTCATCAAGAAGCCTCAGAAATGATGAATGCGTTTTATAAATGAGTAATTGTCTGATTGGTTTTAAAACCTGTTTGATTTACATGGTAGTTTGCATTATTCTAGTACTAGTACCAATTCTAGTAATAAGTGCCTTAACTCTCAATCTTTTTATTCTGTCACGGTAGTTCTGTAATGACATGTAGCTTTCTTCCATTTTGTGGAAGTAGTCCTCTGTTTATTTTGCCGTTTTTAAAAGTTGCATATGGAAGAGATTATGTGAAGCATGCAAAATGAAGCATGCTACACTCTCTGTGATTACGGCATGAAAGTGTTGCAGACATGGCATCGGTTGTCGTGCTCGATGACACGCTAAATGAAATTAAGAGATTTGAATTCCATTTGTCATTTACGAATCCCCACGACACCGTATGTCATTCAGATCATGCCGAAATCTGGAAAAAAATGTGTAATCTGAACAGGGCATATCTATGAGAAAGCAGGACTCTCTGCTCTCAAATGCTGGAGGCTTGTCTGCTGGTGGCGCTTAAGCCACACACACTTACAGGGAAATCATCCATCTTTCAACTTTCAAATACAACCTAAATGCACTGTAAACAAATACTGGGTTCTACACAATTCCTTCATGTTGTCCCAGCACAAATCAATAGTGTTAACTTTATTGTTTTTATAAATGTAAGTGAATTGAACATAAAACAATTAAGTTGTCCCAAAAAAAACTCAAATTGTGTTGATTCTGCTCAATTTAAATAAGTAGCTTAAAGAAGCAGCAAACACTCATTTTGTTGTATGTGGATGCTACTGATGCTACTTCTAGTAGCGTTAGCTTATTTGGCTTTATAAGACACTCATCAGAGCGGCAGTGAGTTGAAGCATTCTTGTCTTTGAGGCGAGCACAGCTCATGGTTGCTAAGCAATAGCAGATATCACCATAAAAATCTTTGAAAAATGAAAAGCAGTACAGCTCACATTTGCATGGGTTTTTAGATATGAATTGTGAACACTCCATGTTTTCAATAGCATGTATTCTGATAGCTAGCAAAATCTAGACTGTAGTAACTAATGGTGACAGCAACTCAAGATTCAGTGGGAGAACCAGTGACACTAGTAGGCAGTGGTTTAGTTTTATAGGAGGGGCCACACTTCATTGCATCATCGAGCCACTGGTTAAGCCCCACCCAGATAGTCCTGAACACAGAATTGGTAACAAACTATTTAGCAGTTTAACTCCACAATTAAGTACTGCAATGTGTTCCTGTAATGTTTCAGCAATACTTTTCTTATGTTTATAATGTGTTTAGAAACAATTCTGCGAATTCTCTTTATCCTGATTCTGCCGAAAAAAAGTCGAAAAATTATTGTGGATATATTTTACTGTGTAATTTATTAATATATGACTGGCAACAATAAAAAAAAAAAAAAAATTTTGTCTGAATTAATTTTTATTTCTTATATTTTTTTGTTTTCATAACAAAATCTAATCTCAATGGAAGCTGCATGCTTCTATAGATTTTGTGCTAAACAATATCTGACACATCATTATTATATCCAATAACCTTAGTATGTGTCAGCTGTTCCACCCGTAATGCCTTCAAAGGCAAATTAAGCAGCTGAATTAGTTTTAAAGCAGAGCCCTTTTTAATTTCATAATGGCAAATAGAATATTGTTTTACATTATATAATCCCTGTGGTAAACTTGTTGCTGTTATACAATACATTCACAAACACGCTGTCAACCTACTCTCAGTTTGATATTGACTGACCTCTTCTTAGAAACACAAAGGTTGTGGCATCACAGCATCATAAAAGCATGTTCAGTGTTTGAGTTTAACATGGTACAGTTCAACATCTGCAGAACAGCTGAACTGACTGGCGTGCGTGTCACAGTGTTGCAAACAGCGGCTGCATTGAGAACTCGTCATAACACAAGAGATAAATCTGTCCACACCTGCTTTTTGCTGACTCCTCTGAGAGCGAATACAATCCCAAACCCGTGACACCGAGAGCCTTCAGAGCCTACTGGAGATAACAGCTCTTTTTTTTTTTTTTTTACCAGTCAATGCCAATTTTAGTCTTTATTTTTCATTTTGTCCCCTTTTTTTTCTTCAGATAATGAGAGAGATCCAGGAACATAAGATCAAAATCTATGAGTTCCCAGAAACTGATGACGAGGAGGAGAGCAAGCTAGTGAAGAAGATCAAGGTTTGAGTCTTCAAATGCTACATTACATAATACATACACACTACTATAGATAATATATACTCTTCATGCTCCATTATACTATATTCTATCTTCTCTTTGGAAGTGTTCATCATGCATATTTAAATAAACAATCAAGGAGTGACTTATTGTGAAAGTTTCGAACAATTGGGTTTGTGTTGTCATTAGCTAAACTGGTTTATGTTTGTTTTTGTTCATTGAATATTAGCTGGAATGAAATATAAATATTAGATTACAAATCTGTGGTTTACTGAAGCAAGTTGATGTACTGAGCTAGCTTAAAATAAAAACTAAACCTGCAATGGAAATAAAGACTATTTGGATGTAAAATATATTTATTAATTTATTCAATATATTATAATGTCAAATGCAAAGCTTTTAATACAGTTTATATAGTAGTAGTTTATATTACTTTAATAAGAACTGTTCCCATTTAACCCATTTAAGTTTTTAAAATATGTTATTTCACTTCAATTTCTTTCAGTTCCTGACGTTTATTTATTGCTCTACTTGCAAATATTTTAATTATCCAAAAATAATTTGGATAGAAAAAACCTAAGTTAAATATTCATTTATTAATTTATTCTATATATTACTAAAATAATGCTTTTTAGAAATATTTATGCAGTGTTTTTAGATGTTTGTTTGTTTCTATCTGTTCTTTTCAAATGTAAAGCTTTTAATACAGTTAAAATACAGTACTAGGGCCAAACAGAATCTGCCGACATTTTTTGCTATTTCTGCAGAGAATTTAGTCAAAGAAATCTGTGGATTTATGCAGAATGATTTTGGGAGTATCATAGCTTAAAACTTAATATATGAAAAAGCTATTTTACTTTTTAACTGTTATTTAAGGTTTACAATGCAAATTCAATCAAATCCACTTATTTGGTAAACAAAGGACCGCAAATATAACTTTACAAACTGTATTGTAAATAAATCATAAACATTTTCATATTCATTAGTAATAATACAGAAATAAATTTAAAAACTGAATAAATATAAAGTAAATAAATAGACTCGATGGGCTAAAAATCTGTGGAAATCTGTGAATTTCTGCGAGCGCAGATTCCATGTGGGCCTAGTTATTACTTTTAATAAGAATTGTTCCCAATAAACCCATGTAACTTTTAAAAATATTTTATTTCAATTCAATGTTTTTTCAAATGTCAAAAGGTTTTATTTGTTAAATGATTTCACTAGATTAGTTATTAACTGACAATGAATAATTGTTCTAAAGCATTTATTCCTATTATATAATCTGGAAACATAATAATAGATTATTTAAAACCAAACTTGTATTTGTTAACATTAAAGTTAAAGAAGTGATCTAACAAAAACTGTTTATTTCACTTGCCTTTAATGCTGTAAAATTGTATTGTTCATGTTAATTAATGCATTTTGTAATGTTACCAAATGAGACCTTGTTGTAAGTACTACTGTCTTTTTTTTAAGTGACTGATAATAACCTTGCTTATAGAGCACCAAGTACTCAAATATCGGCTCCCTAATTCGTCCCACTGGGAAAATAGGTCAAATAAAGATTCAATCTCTGAACACATTATTGGCTTTCCCACCCTCTCACACAAGCATTAAGAGTCAATATGGTCCTCTCTGTATTATTCTAATGTTACATGTATGTTTTGTGTCCTTCAGGATCGTCTGCCACTGGCTGTGGTCGGCAGTAACACCATCATTGAGGTCAATGGGAAGCGTGTGCGGGGCAGGCAGTACCCGTGGGGTGTGGCAGAAGGTAAGGGGTGAAGGGTCGCATTCGCCTGTGTGTTTATAGGATAGGCTAAACCCTGAGGTTGTTGATTTACTCTATAGACCACAGAAACATCCCATAACAGAGCCGTGCTGAGTCTGAGTGATGTGTGTATGAGTTGAATGCAGTTGTTTATTTTCATTAGTATTGTTTGCTAATGCTATAGTTTGCATGCCAGTCTATTTGAATATGATAAAACAGTTCATTTGAGCAGTGACATGATTATGAAATATTTTCTTTGATTTCAGTTAAGGGTCACCTGAAATGCGAGTAAATTGAGACCTATGAATGTGCTGTTAAGTTATTGAAATATTGTCATTCATCTGAGATTTAAAGCTGAGTAAAAGATGAGTTCAACAAGTAAATATATTAGGTTATGCTAACATTTAAGGGTTCCACGGATTGAACTGGTTTTAAAAAGTTAAAATAGAGTAAATAGTAAAACCTTTTAAAATAAATGTAATTGTTCTATTTTTATTATTTTTTCTTATGTCAGATATTTTTGAGGCTAGTATGTTTAGGTTCACTGATTTCACTTTAGTGGCAATTTAAAGACATTCCTTTTTTATGATGTTTAAGTAATTTATAATAATATATATATTTACATTTAGTGTAGTTTTATGTTTTCTGTACATATTTTAGAAAGTTGCCACACATTTAAAGAAATGTACAGTATGACTGTCGCAGACATGAAAGATTAAGCAAGCGACATTCTATAAATGAAAGCCACAATAAAGAGATTGTCTTTTTTGTGTGCTAAGGGTCATGTGATCAGCACCCTAGGGTGTGCAGTGAGCTGGGCGTTGACTACAGATCTGCAAACAGGAAGTGTGTATGTGTCTTTTGATGTTTCATCGAGAGATCCTGTTGGGCCTGTTATGTTATACCTTAACTATACAGTATGAAAAATGAGTACTGCTTAAAGGGTTAGTTCACCCTAAAATTGTAATCTATTCACCATTTACTCACCATAACATCTATAATAAGAAATAAATACATTTGTATTCAGAAGGAGAATGAAATGCAAACCGGTTTGGAACAAGTAAAGAGTGAGTAAATGATGACAGAATTTGTGTTTTTGGCTGAACCATCCCAAACACTGCAGATATACAAGACAGTTTACTTGCATTACTATGAATGGGGAAAAGTGTAACACTTAATATGATCTTTAGACAAGGACTTTTGCCTTCCAGTCAAAATATTCAATCGACAATCTTTAAAGACTGGCTTTTTTGTTGGCTCTGTACAGTTTGTTTTTCTTTAAAAATACCAGATTGCGGTCTGCCTCACATCTTTTATAATGTCCTTTCAATGTCATCCTCCAGTCTTTGCTTCAGGTTATGTCTGTTCTTCCAGTATTTGTACCCATGCTCTCTGGTTACCATTGAAATGACATAATTGGAGCTTAATCACCAAAATGATCACTTTTATATTTGTTGCTGATATGAAATGTCATTTTAGGCAGTGGTTTTCAATTCTGGTCCTCTGGAAAATAGGCATGGCGGGGGGTCTCGAAGACTAGAATTGAGAACCACTTATTTAAGGGAACACTCAAATTTGGGGAAATAGGCTCAATTTACAAGTCCCCTAGAGTTGAGCCATTGAGTTTTACCATTTTTTAATTTATTCAGTCGATTTATTTGCCAGACAGTAGCACTTATAGCTTAATTTAGCATAAATCATTGAATTGAATTAGACCATTAGCATCTTGCTTAAAAATGCCAAAAAAGATTTTAAATCATTTTCCTTGTGAAAGCTTTGGAAGCTTGGCAACTTTATGTGGCAGGACTGACAGGAACTGTACTCTCAGTCTGGCGTAATCACGCAGTGTGTTTCCTAGTTACCTAGCTGGGGACTATTTTCAGGCACTGTGTAATAGCATTGCGGCTGCTGCAGCCATGGTACATGGATGTAACTACAGAAGAGCCAAGCTTTAAATAGGAAAATGATCTAAACTATTTTTTTTTCTTCATTTTTGAGTGAGATGCTAATGGTCTAATCTGATTTAATGATCTATGCTAAGCTGAAAGTGCTGCCGCCAGACAGAATGGGTTCTAAAATGTTGTCTAGGGGACTTTTGATATTTCAGGATTCCCCCATTCATTTTAGGCCAGTTAAAATGGCATTTTAGAATGAAAATGCTCCTTGTCCATACTTCTGCTTTTTCTGCGTTTCAGAAAAATGTTCTATACAGCATAAAGCGCATGACACGTGAACGTTCATGCACAGTAGGCTTGCACATATTTTGTCAGCATCTGTGTTTGTAGTCTACCACTTGTGTAGAGGGGCTCTAGGAATCAGGGAATGATATGCAAACCAGTCATAGAGATTGTGGATAGAACGTGGTCTTATATGAGCTGCCTGGAGGTGTTAAAAATGAAGCCCTTTGACTTAAATTGTGGATAAAAAAATGATGAAAATGAAACGATATATTTTAGAGTTTATGCATTTCTAGGATGCTGGTTTGACTGAGTAACATCTACCAGGATAACATTTTCTCCTTTGCTAAACCTCTGATAGAACCCGAGTTGGTAATTAAAATCCTCTTAGGCAATCTGTTCTGTGAGCAGGGTTATTGTGCTTGAGCTTTTAACAGATGATCAGGAAGGCTACAGCTGTGATTACTGTATTTGGATCCAGTGGTTATCTGTGTTTTAAGAGGGTGAGTTTTGAATGCCTGGGATGCTTTCAGCAGCATGTAAGCACACAGATGGCATGCGGTTTGAAAGGAGGGAAGGTCTGCTTCATTCATTCGATAAGTGACGCACACGCAATAGGAGACTTAAGCAAGGGCCACGTCCACTGCCACCTGTTGGCCATTTTTGGCATTACAGTTGCTGAGTTATGATGAGTTTGTCCCTGAGACCTTTTAAATAGTGTCAGAACTTCAGCCAAAGCATTGGGTTGGTTTACAAATGTTTGTTTTTCTTTATTTTTGTTTTTATTTGTTTAGTTTTTTTGTTCTGTTTTTTTTTTTCTCAGTAAGTGTTTTTCCCTTTGATTTGAATTTGGTTTGCTTTGAGTCATTTCATTTGTTTTGTTTTCATTGAGTAGTTTGTTTTGTTTGTTTAGTTTTGTTTGTGTTTTCTTTTTCCCCCATTTCTTTGTCGTTTGGTTTGTTTCGGTTATTTCGTTTTCATTTCGTTTTTTATTTGTTTAGTTTTGTTTGTTTACTTTTTTGTTTCCTTTTCAGTGTTTTTTTTTTCAATAGTTTGTAGTTTGTTTTTGAGTCATTTTTAATGATTTTTTTGTTTTTGATAAGTTTGGCTTATAGTGTGTGTTTGTTTTTCTTTGCTCTTTCATTTAATACATTTTATTACATTTTTACATAATTATTAATTTTAATGCATCTTAATACTTTAATACATATGTTTATTTGTTTTCATATTTTGTCTTTTTAGTTTTTTGCTTTAATGTTTTAGCTTTTTGCATATATTTTTGGGGTTTTGTTTTCAGTAAATGTTAATGGTAAATGTGTTTTGTTTTTAATGAATGCTAACTTTTGTAATTTTTTTTGCTGTTTTAGTGGAGAATGGGGAGCACTGTGACTTCACAATCCTTCGAAACATGCTCATCAGGTACGTAACACTTTCTACAGCAGCGCTAATACCTGAGGATGGAGCTGGAATTCTCATAATTCCTCCAAATTGATCCTCCTCAGCTGACCATTCAAAAAACATCAGGGTTTACAGTATATTAGATCGACCTACAGTGATACAATTTTAAAATGTTTTTAAAAGAAGCTTCCTATCCTCACAGAGACTGGATTTATTTATTCAAACATACAGCAAATATATATATATATATATATATATATATATATATATATATATATATATATATATATATGTATATATATGTATATATATGTATATATGTGCTGTATGTTTATATTGTTTAATATTTCTACTATTCAAAATAACTCTATTCTGTTTTATTGTTTTAAAATGTAATTTATTCCTGTGATGCATAAATGAATTCTCAGTCTTCATTGATATGCTGTTTTGATACTCAATTAACATTTGTTATTTAAAAAAATTAAAAAAAAAAACAGCTGATGCTAATTAATATAATTTTGTGGAAACCATTTAATATTTCAGGATTCCCGAAAAACATTTATTGTCACTTTAGATCAGTTAAACACATCTCCATTTTTTTGTATACATCTCCTCAACTGCAGAACTCACATGCAGGACCTGAAGGATGTGACCAACAATGTCCATTATGAGAACTATCGCAGTAGGAAACTGGCTGCTGTCACTTACAATGGTGTCGACAACAACAAGAACAAAGGTCAACTAACAAAGTGAGTGTGTTTGACTAAAACAAGCTGAACACCCTATTTTAAGCTGTTCTTTAGTATGTGTACACAAACATGACCAGTGCTGTTTCTGTTTTGCTTTTTGTAAATGAATGTCTGTGGTGATATTGTGACAGTGTTTCAACCTGGACCCCAGAGCTAGACTGACACATGCTAATATGCTGGATTCACCGCAGTGACACTAAACCCATCAGCACATTAGGCTTTTTAACAGCCACAGCTGTTCAAACTCAGCACAAATCTGCCACTAACCCTCACACACTTAATAGTACAAACATTTGCTAACCGGACATTTGCATTCATCCTCATCTGTGTGCAGTTCTGTCTAAAGAGTCCACTTCTTAAAGTGCCCCAATTATGCAGCATCATCTCTTTTGTCGCTATCTGTTATTCTATTCACAGAATCAAATTAAATTATGTGCAAAATGATAAAGTAGTGTCAAATATCCAAAAGAAAAATGGAATTTGCTTCAGCAGGAGAAGCTGCTGTAGGTCTTTTTTTATATAATAAAATAATATAATGAAGAAGATGAAGTCAAAACACAATTAATGTCCATTAATTTGTCCATTAATGCTGTCCCATCGCATTCATTTTTCTTATCACATGATCTGTTAAAACAAAACAAAAAACCCTCTTGATCCACATAATGGAATTTATTCAATAATTAAATCCCAGTTTATGCACATTTTCAAAATGTATGTGCATCTTATTTATGTGCATTTCCATTAAACATTTTTGGATGTGATATTTCAAAATGTGCAAAAAATAGGTGGATGGAATGAAGACTATTGTTTTAAACGGTCTAAAAATAAACAGAATTTCTGTACTCCTTTCCGAGAGTTTCCAAAATGATGGAAATTGTGTGAATCTTTAAATATATATGGACCTAACTGTATACACTGTAAAAATATCTGTAAATTAGTTGTTTACATGTTTTGCGATTCATTTGTATTTAATATGTTTCCCTGTTTATGGTTTTGAATTGCATTATGGCACCTTGATCTTTCTTCCAGAAACTTTTAACTTCAAAAGTTCGAAAAAAGTGACTTTTATAGTTTTATAGTTTAAAGTGATATATTGTCTGGGTTGGTGTTATATATCATGGTACAAAAACCTTGTAATAAACTGCCAGTACCTTTTTTGTTATTTTGCAGACTTATTTGTCTATATATTATTTCTTATACATTATATTATTTCTACTAAAATCTCAATTAAAGTCACTTTGTTAAACTGTAGAGTTGAATTTTCAACATCAAAAGTCAACCGAGTTGACCGCAAGTAAACGGAAAACACTTGTGAATCACAAAAAATGGAAGCTGTTAATTAACGGATATTTTTTACGGTGTATATTGCATAAGTTCCTTTTTTTAATTGCCTGAAAACCGCTTCATATGAGTGAAAAAATATATATTTTGTGAAATCTGTACATTTTTGCCAGATTTACACATTTTCATTATGCAAATTTTCAATTTGCAGTTTCAGTTTGTGCAGTTTTAAGGGTAATGGAAATGCTCCTAGTTTTGAGAATAAAAGTACATAGTGTCAGCAGGCAACCAATAAGTAACTGGTGTAGGTTTAATTTTTGTAAACTTTTCAGATGTAATATCCAAAAAAGCATAGTTGGGGCACTACAACTAAAGCACAAGAACAGCAGAAAGTACATTCATCTGCTAACATTGTTGTTGTTGTTATTTTTTCTAACACATGATGCACTGTGAGCATGCTTTAAGTGTGTGTGTTTTTTTTATTTTAGACCTGACACAGTTGAAGGCATGTAAGTGTCGTGCATAAGTTCACATTTGTCTCGTCATCTGCTCTCTGTTTTTCCCCTTTCTCCTTGTCTGTTTACATTTGGAGTCAGGCAAACTGCTCAATGTTACTTAGTATTATAATTGCAGTTCCGGTTTTGTGTTAGGAGCACTGTTCTGTAGTATGATAGCGTTAGATGTCCTTTATTAGGCATTTTAATGACAATTGTATCATGTTTTACAAACTGGTAGTATTGATACAATTGTTATTTATTTATTCTAAGACGTCTATTATGGTTTATTTTGGATGCTGTCTGACAGGAGTAAAGGATTGTACATACCAAATTTTCTGCATAGCCTGTTTTTAATATGAAACCACGTCTTGCTTTCGGTACATAGGTAGTTTTTTTTTTTTGCTTTAATTTGCTTGGGTTGTTTCTGTTTAGTTTTTATTTGGTTGTTTTTTTGTTGTTTTTTTGGAGAGGCTTTTTCTATGCTTTTTAGTTTTTTCATTTGAGAGTAAACATTAAAAAAAGTAAATGTTTCAGTGATAAGAAAATAATAATGCGTCCAACTTGGTTTAAATTAATTGTTCTTGCTCACTTTTCATTCTATCGGTGTGTACAATCTTTCAGTCCTTCTCTCATAATCCAGCTCCAGATTTTCTGGACTTATTATATTGACTAGTTACTTTTACATCATTTTGCCACATGATAACTCTTTCCCCACCATTAATGAGATATCTTGTTTAATTAAGAGACAATTCTTACCTGCCATTGAGTTTTTACAGCAATCCATCGTTTAGGCTATTAAGGGATAGATAGATAGATAGAT
>CAIGQW010000415.1:40068-57731 GCA_903798125.1 Danio choprae | reverse complement strand
ACTAACATTTGTGCCATTTTAATATATGAATACTTTTTGCACAACATAAAACAAAGGCATGTGGAAGAAACCTGGCAACCAAACTGTTTTAGAGTTGCAATAACTGGCCTGTAATAATTCTAAATTATACATTTTAATTTTAGTGAATTTTAATGAAGATTTATAATCAACTGACAGCTCTAAATAACATTATATAATATAATATATAAAATAAAAAGAAAAATATTTTTTCGGTTTTGTCAAATGTTTCAAGTGCTTCAATTCAAGTGGTGATAAAACATAAACACATGAAAATAGAATATAATGCCTTTTTATTTGTTTTAATATATAATAAGGCCATATATTCATAATAGAAAAATGTGGGTGAAAATCATCAAAAATGCTGGCAATGGCTGGCAACTTTTTTTAAAAGAATGTTGGCGGGGAAAGAGTTAATTGCCTGGTTAATTTGCTCAGATTTTTTGATAAGTATCTTTGGCTTTGCTATTTGGAGAGGTGTTTATCTTGCGGCTGCACACTAACACAGCTGCAGCTCAGCTTACTAACTCTCATTCCTCAAGCACTGCACTGGGTCCTAAAACCTTCCTCATCAGGGTCCTATTTTCCCTACTGCTCCTGTCCTGCAGGTGGATTTGTTTGTAAAGCTCTTTCTGAGTAAATGATCTAATGAATATTTGTTTGTGCGTCCGCCCGTGCTTTGCTTTTTTTTGCCTGTGAAAAGGAGCCCTCTGGCACAGATGGAGGAGGAGAGGAGAGATCATGTGGCAAAGATGAAGAAGATGGAAATGGAGATGGAGCAGGTGTTCGAGATGAAGGTCAAGGAGAAGATCCAGAAACTCAAAGACTCTGAGGGAGAGGTAACATTTCACAAACACTTCACTAAAGTACAGTAGTTGGGCTTGGAAACTTTCAAATGTTAGTTTTTTTGATGGCAGCACTAGTGGATTTGTGCAGATATACACTTCATATTTGGTCTGAAATTTGATCATGCTCCAAATAATGTTGTGAAAGATTGCTTGAGTCGATTTGAAACAATACCAAAATATTTCAAATGAAAGCAGACTTTCTACTAGCTGTGCTTTCTGTCTGATAGTGAGACTTTATTATGCAGTTTTAAGGCTAGCACTGATAAAACCCAACTGGGTTGTCGCCTCGTCTGGGCTCACGTCTGGTTCCATGTGAGGAACTGCGTCTGCGGGGGAGGACGTATCTGTTTTCTCGTTCACAACGGGAAACCAGAACTTCTGACATGCGTGCAAATGATAAACAAAGTAGTGTTCAGTACCATTATGACAGTAATTATTTACTCACCAGAAAATCTGCAGGTGCTCAGGGCTCAGCGGTCTTTATGTTTGAATTTTTGAATGACGCATCAAAGAGGCTCGCTGACTTGTCGCTGATACCTCACAAATGAAAATCCAATAACTAGCATGCTAAATACTCCAGTCCAGACGGCCAACTTAAAGCCACATCTATCCACTGAACCATGCAGATATTTTTCAAACGCCCCCTTGAAAGCTTTCAGGGAGATTTCAAACGCTGTGTCAGTGATGTCATCAACACACCAGCAGCCAATAGTGTTCAGCTCTTTATGACGACTCCACCCTCAACATTTCATTGGGTGTGATTTGGGGGCTGGACAGAGCTGTTGGGTGTTTTGATGGATCATGTAGTGCGTATGGATCACAACAAGACAAAATCAAGTCATTTAGTCTGAGAGGCACATCGTGTTTAAAGTCATGTAGAGAGAACTAAGCTTAAGCAGCTGTGAACTCATATTTAAGTCTTTTCAATTTCAGCATTTAAGTGGCAAAACATGCAATAAAGTACTCGGGTGATGCTGTCAGAATGCAAAAAAGAGACCTGTGTCTCTTTTTGATATATCCTCGTGCTTGAAATGATAAATATATGCCAAAATATGGTCCGTTATAACTTAAGTGAACACAAACTGCTGAGAAATCAATCAGATGTGCATTATTATTTTATATCTAAAGTTACAGCAGCCTAAGTTGTTCCTGTCTGGCAATGTTAAACAACAAAAGGCATTTTGTTGTTTATTTGTATTTATTTGTTCCTGTTTATGACTTTTCTTCAAGGCTGTAGGTTGGTTAAGCCTAGTAGTTCTTGTTCTGGGTCTGTATTTATTTATTGTATAATATTGAAATGTATTAAATGTTGGTGAAAACTGAAAACATGCACCATTTGTACTGTTAGTGAGTCTGAGTTTTCTCTTTTGTTGTTTTGTCTGTTCAGCTCCAACGGCGTCATGAACAGATGAAGAAGAACCTGGAGGCGCAGCATAAGGAGCTGGAGGAGAAGAGACGTCAGTTCGAGGAGGAGAAGGCCAGCTGGGATGCCCAACAACGCATTCTGGAGCAGCAGAAACTGGATGCTTCCAGGTACACACACGCATTTACTTAAGAGATCTGGCACCAAAACAACTGTTTCGTCAATGAAAACAGTTCCCAACAAAGCCAGAGAGAAACATTTGTGTCTGAAAGCAGCGTTTTGTTCCAGAATGAAGACTCATTCAAAGGGACAGTTCACTAAAAAAATGGAAATTTCCTCACCATTTACTCACACTCCAGTGGTTTAAAACTTTTATGAGTTTCTTTCTTCTGTTGAACACAAAACAGGATATTCTGAAGAATGTTGAGAAAAAGGCAGCCATTGACTAGTTTGGAAAAATTGGAGGATGAGTAAATGAAGAATTTTTATTAATGGGTGAACTATCCCTTTAAGCCAGAAATTCAATGATTTATTCAGAAAGGCAGTCACTTGATTTGTTTCAAAATGTATGAGCCATTTTGGACAAACTTTATAATGAAAAAATGATATAATTAATTGCATATTAGGAAAAAGACAGTACCTGGTGGTTTTATCATTTTTATTTACTTATGTTTTTTCATGACTGGGCTAGACCTGGTACAAAAGCACACTCCGCAAAATACTATTTGATTGTCTATATTGAAAAATCCCAATCCCTGATTTATTTTTTATTTTTATTAAAAGTGTCGCACACATAAGTAACGCATGAATGATCGTTATTACAGTAAACAGCAATAATTAGCATTTAGCAATAACGATTTTGTCAAACTTGCCTGTAATAGTGTTAACTTTGTTAGAAAAATGTAATGGAAAATATTTGTAAATATCTTTTTCTCAAATTTCCCAAAGACACCACCAACCAAAAACCAAATTGAATGTCCTGTCAAGCATATTTTGAATAAGAAGGATAAGAAATATATATATTTTTTCATTTAAAATATAGTACATTTTCGAATGGTTTCTTTTGTATGTTTAAATAAGTACAGGTCTCAGAATAAGTATGTTGTTTCACTTTTCTATAAATATATAGATTCTTAAAATAGACCCTTTACGTGTATTTAATTCTTGCTTTCTATCAACATAATACAGCTTTTGTACATTTAATATGATGCCAATACCAAAATGGAACATGTTTTTAAATTCTTATAAAATATATTTTTTATTAACTCTGGTTTCTCTCTGTTCAATCCTGAAGGACCTTGGAAAAGAACAAAAAGAAAAAGATCTTTTAATCCACTTTGACCATCACCGACATTCAAGTTGCCAACTGTACCAGCCTGGAGCATCAGTCAGTCTGTCGACCAAACTCGTTCATTTATATAAAGCCCAATGTTTTTTTGCTTTAGTTTTGTGCGGGGGGACGGAGAGCCCTCTGTGTTGCCCCACTGACCTGGAAACACTCATCGCTGTCCTCCCATCATGCTCCGTTTCCACATCTAAAAGCATCGGTTCATTTTTGCCAGACCTCACACAAGCTGAAAGCGCTTGATCTGTAATGAATAAAAACATACAAACTTCTCAGAGATATGCAATATTGTTTGAAAAGACAGCCTCTTTAGGATTTGTTTTGAATTTGTATAATTCCTTTCTGTGTAATGTTTGTTTAGTGTTTTTAGGTCACTTCCTCCTTTGTAAGCGAAATATTGATTGGCCACATTATTAAAAACCTAAAGGCTGAATCTTACCTCAGGCATTTCTGTCCTTTAAACAATGCATTTTGTGGCTCCCCCCCCCCTTCCTGAAATGTTAAGCTCTTCCAATATTTGTGTAATTTAAATTATTTAGCCATGGACCTTAGCCATTCATTAAATGTTTTTGTTTTTTTTAGTTATTGTTATTTTGTCATGTTTTTTTTCATATAATGTTCCAGTTCACTGCTTATTTACAGTTGTAGCATATATTCATCTACAGAGCTTTTATAAACACCACATGATTTATCGATGGATCCTCCTACAAGGAAGTGCTGTACAACATTATGCAAATTTTACAAAAATGGAGGGTAAATCATGCATTATGAGGCTTTATTTTAAGTCATTTGTTTATGTCTATACTCTACTACCCAGTTTATGGTCGTGTAAGCTGATAAAGGAGCAGTGAACTGACATTTTTGGGCCAGTTGTTTTTCTCTATAGGCAGTGTGTCCCATCAGAGCTGGCCTTCCCAAACACCACACTTAGCTTTCGGCCATGTATTCTGCAACCTCTTTTTATAGTTTTGTTTCTCTTTATTTTGTTTTGCATTTTCATTTTTATTGTACAAAGTCACATAAATAAACTGTGATGATGCCATTTTGAATTGTACGATTTGTTTTGTGTTAATGGAAATAGCTAGCAGACTAACTAACTAAAACTAAAAGTTCATCAACAAACTAAAACTAGATAAAGATCATCATGACAGTAAGATGTTTGCTAATTAGATCAATTACTATTACTATTGTACTAAACTAAGTACTAAACTAGTTTGTAGTTTATGCTTTAAAAAGTGTAAAAAAAATTAAAGTTTAAAAGTTTCAATTTAAAAGAATATTTAAAAAATGATTAACCCTTAGGAAAATAAAGATGTTTTTTCTACAAATAATTTTTTAAGTCAAACTATGGTAATCGTAATCGATGGTAAACAATTCACCAAACCACCATGGTAACTACATTTTTACTATAGGTTGATGGTTCTACACTTTTACTATAAGCTGATGGTTCATTTGCATAAGTGACAATAGTGGCTTGGTTTCACAGACAGTTTAAATTAGGCCGTATTTCAGTAAGAACATTTACTGTGTCCATCTCAAGCAAAACAAAGGCACTGATATATTTTAAAATCAGTCAGTGTACATTTTGACTTGTCTATAAAACTCAGGAGATGTTTAACATGCTTCTAGCATGTTTCAAAACACTGTTGGCTTGTTGCTGGCATTCTAACAATTTATCCAGCACATTGTAGCCATGTTTGGCATGTTCTAGCACAATGCTGACAACTTTTGCTTTTTACTAAATGTGTAATGTCATTTTAAATTGTTTTGATTGACTACTTTTAAGGTGCAATTTTAAGTTAGAACAAGCTAGCAAAAATATATATTTCAATACCAACTTTGATATTGATTTGAGAAAGTTTGAGAAAAAAATTAAGGTTTAGAAACATTTCAGAAAGTTGCCAGCATGTTAAACATTACTGGCATGTTTTAATATGTTACTAGCATATTGTACCGCGTTGTTATCACCCATGTAGCATGTTCTAGCACATGTAAGTTTTAGCTCGACATTAGCATGTTGTTAAAGTTTTAGCACATTATAGCATCTTCTCATACGTTGCTAGCATTTTTAGCAAGCTGCTAGGAATTTTTTTATATTGTCACATTTTTGTTGTTTATATGTCCTAACCGTTGCTTTGATGCAGTTCCCAGATAGCACACATACCTCGCGGAGATGTCTTTGAAAGATCGTAACATCTGCTAAACGTCACATTGCATCGAATGTTTTTATTTGTTAATGAGGCGTCTTCTTTACCTCTATACGCCGTCTATACGATGAATCTTGAACTCCTGAGATTTTTAATTGGTTTTGTTGAAAAATATAAATTATAATATAATATCATAAAATTCTACAAATGATTCTTCAGCTGTTGAATTATTTTTGAGTGGAAAATACCTGAGCTTATCATATATGTGTAGACGGATGTATAATAAGTGTAACTGTTACTGTTATTTATAGGTTATTTGGTTATTAGTTATTTGGATGAGGGAATGTCTAAATAATAAATCAAAAACGACGTCTATGCTACATAAATAAGATGTCTCACAGACCAGTTTGGATGTCTGACAAGGACGTCTATATGACGTTTTCCAGATGAGCAAACCCCCTAAATAAGACGTCTCCCAGATGAAAACGCGGATGTCCAGCAGACGTCTCGGCGACGCATGTGTGCTATCTGGGTTTGTCTGTGAACATGCAAACAAGGCAGGATACATTAACTGGTTAGTGGTTGCTATTGACGTCTGTATAGAAAAAAAATACATTGACCCGTGACATTTCTGCATAATGTGGTATGCGTTTGTGGTAATTGCCAACATTGCTACAGATGCTGCTCTCTAGTTTACTGAATGAAGATTTTAAAAGCCGCCTTAAAGTGTGTTTTCCAGGTTTGACAGGAGGGGGCAGCAAATACTGCATGATGATGTGATCTTTTCTGCCTTGACAGTTGAATGTCTGTCAAAATGGTAAATGTAGAGAACAGATCAATAATGTTAACATTTTTACATTAATCTTAATCATTTGTTTAGATGGAGCTGTTTATGCTGGTTTATTCGTTTTATTCCACTTTCTAAAAAGGAAGGAAAGGTTTTATACCAAACATATTTTCCTAGCTTTCTTTTGTTTTAGCAATCATCAATCTAGAAAATATCTATTATACAAATTATTATTTTGTTGTTTGTTATGCTCCTGTTTTGGTTTATTCTAAAAACAGTAACCTAATTTTATGTCAATTATTTTTGTATAGTTTTTATAGCATGGTAAATTGTAAACATGTTTTGACACTGTTGGAACTTTTACAAGTTGCTAACAGTTTAAGTTGCTAGTATGTTTAAGCACATATTAGCATGTTCTAACGTTGGTAGCATGTACTGTTTTTCAGTTTGCATGTTGCTAGCTTGTTTTAATTGCTTTTAGCATGATGTTTATCTTTTTTTCCCCCTTATGAAGATTAACCATGGGTTTATTATAGTAAAAGACTATATGTTGACTACACCATGTTTTTGGGAAAATGAGTTTTCCTATGCTAATTATTCAATCTATTCATTATTCAATGCAATTCAATAGGCTACAATTTCAAGAACTTTGGCGACCCACAGTTTGAAAAACCAGCAAGATGCACTAAATTCACAATTCTGATTTTTTAAAAATGAGAAAGGCAAGAAATAAACACATGTGAAAACTCAGAATTCAGACAATTTCTCAAAAATGAACCTAATTGACTTTTTCCAAAAATTAACCAGTTGACTTTTTCTTCAAAAATGATTTTTGTTTGTTTCTACAGAATTTTCTATGGTATTGGCTGGTCTAAATATACCATTGAACTGGAACATTTCCTTTACTACTTCTTTGCTCCAGAAAATGGTTTAACTTCAGTCATGTGAACTAATCAGGCTTGATAATACAGTGCTGAGGTCTGCATGTTCCTCTGAATACATGACCTGTGTGCGCTCTAAAAAAATGATGGCTTGTATTAACCTAACACTGAGTCAAATATGGACAAACCCAACTTTGGAGATAAAAAGTGTTATTTAAGTTTAATTGAAGAAAAAAAAGCGACGTTGGGTTTGTCCATATTTGACCAAACGTTGGGTTAATACAACTCAGCATTTTTTTAAAGTGTGTGTTTGGTCTTTGCTATCACATGACCTCTGTCCTCGTTTTAAGTGTAACTCTTTAAATAAGCGCAGACCTTTGAGCTAATGGACGACTCATCAGGTGAAGTGACTCTTCTTCATTCTCTGATTGGCCAACTGCTATCCCTGGTCATCAAGATAGATGTCGTTTCAGCCAATCAGCACTAACTGATTTTTTTAACACCATGGGGTTACTGTAAATACTGAACTTCCTCCAGCAGTTTGTTTAGATAGAAAGCAGAGGGTCTCTCTAAAAAAGAAAAATCAATGGGTCAAAGTTTCACACATGGATTCTGGCACAGTAAATTGGTGGCAGTTTGCAGCTTTTAAAGTCCAACTAAATTGACAAGAAATTTAGAGAATGGTGATCAGATGATCAGATTATAATAATTTTAGGAATTCAGGTTAACTTAGCATCACGTATACTCTTGGTTTGTTAAAGTCTTTCAGCCTAAAAGTTATATTTTGTTATCATTTACTCATTGTTTCGTTCTGAACCCAAAAAGAATTTGTTCAATTTCAGAACACAAATGACAATAATTTGAATAAATTCTGAGAGATTCATCTGAGAGAAACTCTGTTCACCTAAAACTCTGACTTTATAAAATGTTTAAAAACAATAAATAAATAAATCCTTTTAGGTTAAAATGTTAGGTTCAGCTAAAAATAGATCGCTTTTTATGCATTCATGAAAACAAAAACATTGTGATTATGATGACTGTGTTTATTATGGCCAGGTTCCACAAACAGAGCTTAGCTAAAGCCAGGACTAAGCCTTAGTTAACTTAGGGTATTTAAGCAGCTCTTATACAAATGACTTAGAAAAACAGATTACTGCTGTGCAGTCTTGGGTAAAGTTACTTTTAAAAGTTATGAATTACAATCTTATGTCACTTATTTAGTCACTTTTTATGCTACCTAGTTACGTTTTAAGGAAGCATTGTAGAAGTATGTGTTATTTTTGTATTTTATTTTTTAAAATAAGGCTTAAGAATGTAATACTTTTCAAAGGTAACTTTACTCAACACTGCAGTTGTGCATCTTGAGACAAATCAATGGCAGTGACATATATTAGGATTAGTGCTGGGCAAAGATTAATCGCATCTTTTTTTTTTTGACTATATATGTGTCTATTATATTTATTTATTATGCATATTTGATGCACACACATGCATAGAAACAAAACTATAAAAAAATTGTTACACAGATATTTAAATGTATATATAATTTGTATCATATACATATATATTTTATATCTAATTATAAATAAACATTTTCAAATATATGCATGCATGCGTGTATTTATACATACATAATGAATATACACAATACACACATATATTATGTCAAACTTTTATTTTGAATGCTATTAATTTTTGCCCAGCACTAAATATCTCACTGCTTTTATTTTCAGTTATTGTCAATTTAGACAGCTAAAACATGCAACCTTAACTAGCCTTAAGCCTTGTCTGTTAAATCTGGGAAATTTTTCTTCACACTAAAAAAGGTTCACTTAAAAGTTCTTTGGGGCATCACAAAATAGTTATTGTCTGTCCTTTTCTATGCCATCACTGTAAAATCACCCTTCCAAAACTTGAAATCTTCTATAAAGTTCACCTGAATGTTCATTGGCAGCAGTGTATGTGAGAGGCTGTTAATGAGGCTGATCTGAGGACACTCTTATGTAACCATCACAGTCACAGCACTCCATTTAGTTCCAGAGCTGGGCACCTCCTGCCAAACACAAACACTCATCCTGAGCGGGACGGACAATAGGCTTCTGCCTGCTCCTGCCATTCGACCAATCTTAACGCTTGGCTTAATGGTGACCTCATTCTCATCAGCTTCGGGGAAACATGACTGGATGGCGGTCAAATCTGCAGACTCCTCACCAGCCAATAAAACCTGCTTATGTTGTTTATAGATGCCACAAACTTCATGAGAATCATTGTAGCGTTGCATATTGTTAATAGAATTTGATACACCCTAATGTCCCTAAGTATTAGTGAGGTCGAATTCATGCCGGTCTAAATTAAGTTGCACCAGCTGTAGTCTCTTGCCATGGATACAGCCCTTTTGTTAGCAGGAAATATAATTACATCACCTAGTTACATTGGCTTGTTCCTGAACCCCCTGAACTCAAACTCTAGTGTGCGACCCTGGGCAGAACTCAGAGTTTCTTTTCAGAGATCCTTTCAAGATTCGGAAACTCAAGTGCACTTGGGCTGTGCTGTGAATTTCTGACTATGAAGGAGTTCCCTAAATTCACTATTATTATTATTTTAACTAAAAAACAACAAATAATAATGTTATGTTGTATAATAATAACTACAGAAATAAAAATGAAAGAATTATATTTGTAAATTTTATATTTTATTATATTTTTTTCTAATTTATAGGAGCCTACCAAATGTAAAATACTGGTGGAATGCTGTAAACCTACATCCTGTGACATAAATGCAGAACATTTATAATTAGAACATATTAAACAAGTCAATTGTGTTTCTAACTTAACTTTTTAAGTTGTACAAGCTGTTCTATGCCAATGTAATGTTAAGTTAGAATGACTCAGGGTTCATTTGATTCCACTTAAAAGGCATCCGATCAATTTTTAAAGCTATAAGTACAGTAAATGCAATATAAGCACAAAATAAAATAGGAAAAAGTCAGAATTCTGAGTTCATGTCTTGCAATTTTTCAACAAAAATGGAGATACAAAAGTCAGAATCTGTGCTTCTCTGTAGTGTGGCAGAAACCCTCTGCCATAATTACTGTTTGATCATTCCTAGAATAAACCAAAAGAACTCTGGGATGCTGAAAGAACTGCCACTCTGAAACACACAACTGTACTGACTTTTTATTTAAATATTTTTTTAATAATAAATTACATGAATTTACGGACACCTCTTACTGTTACCACACAGTAAGAATCTAGAAGGTTATAGCAGTCAGGCATTATAATTAAAGGCTTTTGATTACCGATCGCCGGTCACTGATCACATTGATTACTAGTTGCTTTTTTCCAACCTTCTTCAGAATATCTACGTTCTAAGAAGTTCATAAATCTAAGAAATTCATAAAAGTTTAGAACCACTTGAGTGTAATCGATTTGAAAATTACAATTTTGGGGTGAATTCCCTTTAAATGATAATGTTAATAACAGTCCAATATGAAAAAGATGGGACAATTCAGGCTGTATCTGAACAAACTATAACAATGTCCTTTGAACTTATCCAATGTGAAAATGCTTCGCCATAATTTAGAACGTCACATTTGGTGAAAGCCAATCACTAACACATCATACTAACTATCAAGTAGACTGTTGGAGTGCTTGTTTTAGCCACAGGACCTGCTCACCTCAGAGTCATTGAGTTGACCATAAGCCTGTCACAATAATTAATATATCGACTTATCATGCAATACATGGACATGACCTCAATAAATTTTGATGACACAATATATATTTAGTCTATCATGTTTACAAAAGAAATGTATGTCTTTAACATTTTAGCTTCTCTATCATTTCATCTAATATCTGTTGATGATGTCAGTGAGTTCAGGAAAGTCTTTTACAAACAATGCTTCCAACAGGTGAAGAAAAGTTGAATTTTGTATTTTCCAAACTTTTGATGACTTGGAAGGTCCACACGGGTTTTAAAACTGCAGTCCACTTCCAGAAAAGTGATGATTCACAAAAAACTTTAAAGCTAAAGATTTACGTGTGGTCCCTTGAAAGTGTTTGTGCATAAGCTGTTGTGTAATCATTATGTTCAATTCAATTCAAGTGAATTTATCTTTATCTTATTTTTATAATCTACATTGCTTTTTACAATGTAGATTGTGTCAAAGCAGCTTAACATGTTCTAGAAAAGTCCAGATTTCAGAGTTGAAGTTTAGGCCCAATAAGTAATAATTCTGTTTTGTCTGAATTTAAGAGAAGAAAATTGTAGGTCATCCAGTCTTTAATATCTTTAATATATTCAGTTAGTTTAGACAGTTCAGATGTCTCATCAGGTTTTGTTGAAATATATAATCTGCATATATCATCTGCATAGCAATGAAAGCTGATCCCGTGTCTTCTAATAATGTCTCCCAGGGGTAGCATGTATATTGTAAACAGCAAAGGGCCTAGAACTGACCCTTGAGGCACCCCATACTTTACTGGCCTGGTTTGTGAGGGCTGTCCATTTATATTGACAAACTGGTAACGGTCAGTTAAGTATGACTTAAACCATTGTAGAGCCTGTCCCTGGACACCTGTAGAATTTAAGTGATCTATAAGGATATTGTGGTCAATGATGTCAAATGCAGCACTGAGATCAAGTAAAACTAATAACGAGATGCAGCCTTTGTCAGCAGCTAAGAGTAGATCGTTGGTTATTTTCACTAATGCGGTTTCTGTACTGTGATGAGGCCTGAAACCTGACTGAAACACTTCAAAAACATTGTTCTTGAATGTAAACACAGGCGTTAACATGTAAACACAGGCATTAATTGGCATTAAATGACAATAATATCACTTATCACAAATACTTTCTATGACAATATATTGCACAACAAAATGATTTATGCCATCCGATTGACAGCTAAAACTTGGCCAAAATTGGGTCACGCAACAGGACAATGATCCCGAGAACACCAGAAAATCTATAACAGCTAAAAAAGAATCGAGGTGTTGCAATATTCCAGTTGAAGTCCAGGCCTCATCCTGGTTAAAATGCTGTGGCGAGAGCTGTACAGAAACTGGAGAAATGTTGTAAAGAACACGGGCCAGAATTCCTCCAGAACAATGTAAGAGACTGATAAAGTCATACAGAAAATGCCTTCTCCAAGTAATTGATGTTAAAGTGAATCTACAACCCAGATAGCACAGGTACGTCGTGGAGACGTCTATGAAAGATTGTAACATCTGTTAAACATCGCATTGTTCAAATGTTTTTTATTTGTTAAGGAGCCGTCTTCTTTACCCCTATCCGCCATCTGTACGATGAATCTTCAGCTTTATTATGGATATGTATGATGCATTGAGCTAAATGTTCTCTAGTTTATTTTTTAATGCTGCATTATTTTCCTAAAGTAAATATCAAGTGTCATGTGTAGTCCACGTAGGTTTGGAAGGAGCCTGATCATTAGACATGTCAATCATTATTATCACATGCGTATATAAGCAGCAGCCTTTAATCGGTTCCACATGACAATTTATTTTTTCAGACATCCTCTTGGTTGCTTCCTTTTTGCCCAGTCTTTCTCTTCACTCATAGGGGTCAAGTCTCGAGCCCTTCGAGGACAGCAAAGTTCATGTACCAAAGATAAAGTATCCATAAATGCTGTTCTTTGTACTCTGGGCAAGCAGGTATGGATGTGTGCTCTCCCCAATGGAGTCGAGGTGGTCTTGCACATTAGTCCCAGCCTAAATATAAAACAAAGAAAATAAAAACAGATCTCACTAAATTACTTTTTCACATTACAATCGGTCCTGCAGGTATTAGTTTTAAGCAGACAGCAGAAAGTGACAGAAAAGACCAAATTGACCTTTTTGAAGATAATGAGGTGAAGGTGGGATCAAATGAAGTAAAAGAAGAATAGAGGCAGTGTCCTAATAATATCTTGTAGTGTGAGCTGTGCCACAGTTTTCAAATCTTGTAGAGTGTGCCGATTTAAAAAAAAAAAAAAAAAAAAAAAATCACCAAAGATTCTCCTCATGTGTGTACTGCAACCAGATTTCATTATCGGTTAGGATATTAAAACTGTAGTCTGAGACTGGCTTTAATACTATGGCATTCTTAAAATTTGTACTGCACACAGAATAATATGTAATAAAAAGACACAGACTTACATTTCTGGCTTCCTCTTCAAGCCTTTGTTTTTTTCTTGAAGGTCCTCCATCACTCTGTGAAATGCTGTCATCAAATTCATTGTTTACATTCTCCACTGACCTTTCTTCACTTGTCCCAGATGTGATCTGGGCCAAATCTAAAAGAAAAATATATATATTTTTATCAAATTAAAGTAGCTACAAATCTTTGTGCAACATTCATATGGAAGACTAAATGTTAAGCATAAGCATTCAGTTCATTTGAAATATTTAAACCATTTAAAATGGCATGCTTATGAAATCAATATTATTAGCATCATATTCGTGAATCTACATATCAACTGAATTATAAGACATGTTTTAAACATTAATGCTAAATGCCAAGTTTGAAAAAAAGTGTATCATTAAAGTGTAAGTAACATACACAGATAACTTATGCCACTCAATTAATAGTTAACGGACAAACAATTTAGTTTTAAACACTTGCACGGTGTTTGAATATCCATTTTAAAAAACGGTCACAGCCCCACTGTCTTGACACAAAACTTACTACCACTTTGGCAATTTCTAATGCACAAGACCATTTTCACAATGACGCCATGCCACATGCGGTTTGACTTAATGCAATGTATCCTTACTTCCACCTACACAGATTTACACATAAAGAATTCACCCAGTCACCTATAAATTTACTACAGATACGGTTAGATGGTGACTATGGCTGCTTTCTGTTGTGTGCATTCATGCCGAGACATCTGGCATCTCAAACAAACTTACCAACCGCGAGGTTTCCCCTTAAACCGAGAAAGTTGAGCTTTAAAACAGATCATTGAAGTTGTGTTGATTGGTGTTGCTGTTTTAGATGCAGATAAAATTGGTTTGTACTTGTCAGCATTTGACAAATAAATATTATTTCAGATGTTTACACGGGTGCTGCACATTTTTTAGAGTCAACTTAAGTATTTGAGACCTTACTGAAAAAAGAATAAGTGATAAATTAAACTGTGGGGATGGGATGTCCAATAGATTTTGTGGTGGCGTGGTTGTTTTACAGCTTGCTGTGGATAGCTGATTTCACAAACACATTTCTATTCTTAACCATTCAGTTTGTTATTTTCTCAATAATTTAATTTTACTTTGATGCTGCTATGAATATAAACTTATATTATCTATTAGCCTATAAATAAATTGTCCAGCAGGAATAAAATTCTTTATTAAATCTTCTCATATTACCTGGTATGTTGTCTATAAATGCTATCAGTTTTATTAATTATTTATTGATCTATTCTCACACGCTCCATTCTTTTTTCGTTAGAATGAATTAAGACAGTGTCGTGCCGCCATCTAGTTGGTGGTTTTAATTTGATATTTGTAATACCTCTTAATTAATAAGTTGCAAATAATTTCATAATGTGATACTAAATTAAAATGCAGTCTCCTTAGTGTTAGTTTTGCAATAGTAAATACAGGTTAAATACATTATTCTCTGCACAGACTAATTTTTAAAAATAATTTGTATAATGATTTCGTTTGAGAAGTCGAGAGAAATCAGCTGAGGTGGCTCGGGCATCTGTTTTGGATGCCTCCTTGATGCCTACCTAGGGAGGTGTTCCAGGCATGTCCCACAGGGAGGAGGCCTCGGGGAAGACCCAGGACACGCTGGAGGGACTATGTCTCTCTGCTGGCCTGGGAACGCCTCGGGATCGCCCCGGAGGAGCTGGAGGAAGTGTCTGGGGAGAGGGAAGTCTGGGTTTCTCTCCTAAAACTGCTGCCCCCGCGACCCGGCCCCAGAAAAGCTGTTGAAAATGAATAAATAAATGATTTCGTTTGAGTAAGTCACATACGATATTGTAATTCTATTTAATTTAAATATTACAGATGTATGTTTTATGAATGTAAAATACCCTTGCATATAAATAAGAATGCAAGAGAACTGACCAGTGCAATGAATGTAAAAAATATGAATGTGTGTGTGAATCAGCTGTCCACAGCAGCTGTAAAACAACCATAGTAAAGTTACCAGCACAAAAACAGCTATTGCACATCCCCACCGTTGTAGTTAGTACTTATCCTTTTCAATGAAGTCTCGAATCCTTAAATTTGACTTTACACCCATGTAAACGTCTTAAATCTTTAGCTGACAACTTCGTCTGCATTAAAGACAGCAACACAAACCGTGTGCAGCCGTGCTTTTTAGTCGATTTACGAAACGACTTTTGGATGGATAACTATCCTTTAGAAACTCGAAGACATAAAGATTGAAACGACAGGTAACATACCACACGACTTATTTTGCATTATAAAAGGTCATATTTTGGTTTTGGGGGTCTCCAACAACAGGCTGATATGCGTGCAAGGTCAAAAAAACACTTTCATTGTCTTATAATTTGCATTTATTTTGCATTTAAATTAGTAAAGGAAGCACGCGGCGCATTTTCAACGTGGTTTTGGATGCAATATGTAAACAGCCCCATACAGATTTAACCGGAGAGATACAGTACAAGCACTGATTTATAAAAGATAAGTCATTAAAAGCCGCGTGAAGCGATTACAACTTACAACACACAATTAAACAAATATTTTGCAAGCTACACAAAACGAGGCAACAATTTGAATTATACTCACATGTTAAGATCCAGAGAAAGAGGAAACTAGTCCATATGAACTGTAACAGTTACTGACAAAGTCCCTCTCAAAGTCTGACAAAGTCCCATACATAATAGTCTCTGCTGCTCCTTCAATAGGAAACGTCCGACGAATCCCGCGTTGCAGCGTGGGTTATTGTATCAAAAATCTAAAAAAAATGACAGGAACAAACACGGCACTAGGTTGGCTATACTGGGGTATTGCTCTGACAATTAACTTTAACCCTTTATTCTCCACAGCCGCATCTCTATCTCGTCATCTTCGCGTCATGATCAGTCCGTGATCCCCCACGCTCCGCTAGTGTCTGAAGGCAAAGGCGCGTTCACATTTTACCGGAACCGGTACTACATATTTGGTGATGTTCCGTGTCGACGTCGATGCGTTCAGGCAAAAGATCCGGACCCAACACGGTTAATTTATTCGACTCTGAGTTGACTATTTCGTTAAAGAATAGTTTTAAACACGATGCATTTTCAGATTTAAACCTCTGCTGGATGATTCCATTCACTTAGTGCTGTGTTACACAATGCATGGAAGGAAAACCCATAATTGGGGCTCTTTAATGTTTTTAACTGCCATGGATTTTTACGCTGATTGTGAAAATTAATCACAGACTTTACCCCATCCCCCCTGTAACACAATTAATGCACCTGAACAGGGCTTTTCAGTATGTGTAACATTAGGTAATCATGCCCTAACTGCCCTGAAGTCACAGATAAGAAAAATAAAATTACCATGTGTCGAACTTTCACACCAAAGAGTAAAAACGCCTAAATTTGGCTGCTTTAGAACCTCCTCAAAAACATCCTCATCAACTTCAGTGCATGACTCATTGAAAAGCTTTGCCTCTGTTCACTTGGAGGCGGGAATTTTGAATTTCACAAACACTGTGAACAAACCAAAACAGGTTGAAATGACACAAATGTATTAAAGTTAGCGGTAGTAAACCATCAAATCACCTGTGTCGCGTTTTTACAAATAAATTTACGTTACCTTGGTCCAGAAAATTCAGAAAGTTTCAGGTCGGCACCAGAAACTTTGACAAACTTCTGTTTAGCCTCGAACCTAACTTTAAGGAGCATCATTAATCCAGACAGAAACATTAGAGAGTAGGTATTTCTATGTGTTCGACCTAATGTATTTATTTAAATGATGGTGCTAACACAAGAAAAAAGCATTGAACTTACCCTCTCAGTCGCAAGTCGACAGTTCTAGTTGATAGGAACTAGGGCTGATGTTTCAAATTACCTTAACCAACACAGAAAATGCCAGGTATTTAAACTCAACACCTAAACGTCAAAATCTGTCAAACTCATGCACACCTTTATTGGGGAACAACAGCCAATTTGTGCTCTGGAATGCATTACAGCCCTAATGACATCTAATTTTTGATGGCACAAAGAATTACAGTCATAAATGTTCAAGAGTTAGATCAGTTTGGACTTTGTAGCTATAGATTTATTTTAATGTTTGATTTATATTGAACACATTCCT
>CAIGQW010000415.1:5980-35552 GCA_903798125.1 Danio choprae | reverse complement strand
GTGTGTGTGTGTGTGTGTGTGTGTGTGTGTGTGTGTGTGTGTGTGTGTGTGTGTGTGTGTGTGCGCGCACATTGATGGGGATTGAAATTGTAGTAAGAAGGATCTTCTTATCAGCAGGGAGAATATAGTGTTAGGAATTGCATTAGTGCTGAAAACTATTCAGCTGCCATGCATGCAATGCAACCACCCCATTATAGCAGTAATTCTTAACCTTAAGAGGCTAAAGTAACAAAGTAAAGGAACATATTCAAGACATTTGGAAAGATCTCGAATTGGCTTTATTAATCAGATAAAATACAAATAATGCCACACTGTAAAATTTACATGGTAACCATATTTTAAGTTGAATCAGTTAACCTAATGAGTCAATTTGAACTAAATTAACTGACCTCAACTGACCTAAAACCGCTTTTATAACTTAAATTAAGTTGAAACTAATTCATTTTAAAAGCATATGTGGTCATGACTTATTAATCTATATAATTTTGTTTAGCAGTGCAATTAATTTCGCTAAATGTGTATAATTGATGATACTGATAACATAAACTATGTGCATTTTTTATTAAGACTGGCTAAACTGCTAAATGTATCAGTGATAAACATTTCTTTAGTTTTCATGAAGCAGCGTTGATAGTTATTATATTTATATTAATATACATACAGTATAACAATGGGTCTCATTTAATAAGTTTTACTTATTAAAATAATAGGAATACCTGATACCAAATGTATGCAAAATACACTATGATATAGCTATGATTACCTTGCTATACTGTATATATTTATTTTATAATAGAATATAATTGATATTATTAATGAAACTAGATATTTCATCTTAAATATATTTCAGGGTGTGCAAGAAAAGAGCTGCAAGGTTTCTTTGAAAAGGGCAGATATATGCATGTGTTTGGCGAAAGGCAATTTTGAATGTGTGTAATGTGTATAAATCCGAATCATTGACTGTTATTAGAAAATGAGACTAAGTGTGATTCAGTGTTCCTTGAGTCTAGGCCTCTGTTCCCATTAACATGCATTTTCAGTGATCCGTTCAGAAGCGGTCAAGTGGGAAACGCTTATTTAAAGTACCCATCATATCTCACAAGGTCATATGCAGATACTTTCCTAATATTGCTGTGCTAGAATTATTCATTTTGAAGAACCAGCATATTGCTGCATTTAAAAACTCCAGTCAGCTTACTAAACAGCTTCAATCATCTCTCAAGGTCAGTTTTTCATTGTTGGTATCAGGAGAAAAAGCTTACAAACTAATTTTTTTGAGAACTTGCGTAGGTTGTGAACTAAGCTTTAACAAAAATACAATATTAAAGCAAATCTTGAATTTGAAGTGACTATATTGTACAGTTCAAATCACTGGTTCTGTTAGTTATTTTTTCAGTGTTTGCCCTCATTCCTCTCTTTCACACATGACTCTGAGTAAACCCGAGATGAGCCACTCTTTTGCTTTCTAGGGCAAATCCTGGATGCTAGTGACAGAACGAAAGAGTAGGACAGGAAATGTAACCAGAATTCTGTGAATATATTGATTATAAAAGGCAATTATTTACTGGCAAAATGACATTATCTGTTGACAAATACAGTTTAGTCTGTGACAAGCCTTGAGAAACTTTAAAATCAATACAGTCTGTTCAGTACTTTGACCTTTTGACTAGATAACCATGAAAACTCGTTTAACTGACAGACTGAATTTGGGTCAAGAAAGTAGTTTTGAACAAATTTACAGGAATGTCATGATTATTTATTCTGCAATCAGCATCAAAGACAGTTGAATGCTGACATAAATGCTCTCAAAATGAACAACAGTTTGGGGCCTTTACAACAGTTTGGGGCCTTTAAGTTTTTGTTTTAATTATTTATTTATTTTGTAAAAAGAAAATAATAATTTGCCTTTTAAAAAAAAAATGATTTCTGAAGGAACAAATTACGCTGAAAATGGTTGCTGAAAATTCATCATTGACAGACAAAAAAAACATTAAAATATATTCCTCTTGAAAACACTTACCATAATTTATAACATTTCAGAATATTTCCACTTCTTGCATGCTTGATCAAATTAATTCAACTTTATATATAAAAATAGATTTTCTTCCCAAGCTTTAAACATTCGAATGGTAGTGTATTCTAATTGGCCACAGATGCATCACTCTGTCTAACATAGAACAGCTATAGCCCAGCTCTCAACAAGCCACATGATTTGCAATATCATTAATCTCCAAATCTAAATGGGACCAGAGTGAAATACTTCAAGTTACAGGAAAACATTTGACTAAGACTTGGTCTTCCATCATCACTGTCATGATCACTACTGCTATGCGATACAACAGTCTCCTTCAGCTACTTATCTGATTTCAGTGTTGGTCTGTTTTGTCAAATTAAATGCTGTCTAGTAGACAATTCATCTGTTATCAGTGTAAAAGAACAGATTAAAACCCATAGTTCTGCAGATGATAGGTTAAAATCCTTCAACACAGGGCGGAGGAAGGCGTCAGACGGCCTGATCAGAGGTTACTCTAGTTCACTCAGAAGAAAAAAAACTAAGTGTTCACAGAGACGCCCTGTAGTAACCTCTCCATACACACACTAAGCCAAACAATATGACTCATATCTGTCAGCGTCAGCTTACTTTTTGAGTTGCCACACGTGTTTAGTCTCCAAAAAAACATAAAAAAAATTCAGATCTCTAATCTAATGTATTATCACTTTGTTTTGATTGGAGACTGAAACTATATCTTAATTTTTTTGGGGGAAAGCAAATATTTTTACTCATATTTCAATCCCCTGCTGCTGTGTATTTACAGTTTTATCATAGCTGATTAAACCAGACCAAAACAACTTACAAACAAGGAGTATGAAAAGGGATTTATGATGTATGATATCATAAAATGTCTCTATATGATGAATGTCTTCATATATTCCTCCTTGTATTATAAGATCTTTTGAATAAAAGCATCTACTAAATCAACAAAGTGCAAGTATTACAAAGTTTCAGACATTAAGCTAGAACATGGAGGGATTAAGGAAAAGCTTAGATGTATTTTATTTCATTTCTGGAAGACTTAAGCGATAAGTCTTTAATTGTCTCTATTAGCACGGATTCTGTGTCTTGTATGGGTATGAGAAGAATACTACATCAGCAAGGAACAGTGAATGAGAAGGTTCTGGAAAGTGATTTTTTGTCTCTGTTTGATGTCAGGTTCTCCAGTTTTCCCCTAAGTCCCAGGATGTGTTATACTGTAGGGGAATTGGATATAGTAAAGTGGGCATAGTGTAAGAGTGCGAATGGGAGAGTGTGTGGGTGTTTCCCAGCACTGGGTATTCACAAGTGTACTCTGTCTTGGGTTCTGGATTGCGGGAGAAAGGGCATCAGCAGGTAAAACATATGACAGAGTAATTGGAGGTTCATTCTGCTGTGGCGACCTCTGATGAAGAAGCGAATATGCCGAAGGAGTGTGATGAAATTTTCTTTTGCTGATGAGTAACATTTATTAACATAAATTAGTTTTAGAAGACTGCAAAAAATAATTGTTTGGGCCGGTCATCTAAATAATGGTACTAAAGCCAGCATATGAGCAGAGTAGCATAATAACAAGTCAGTAAAAGTCACATTGGTAAATTGCATAAATAAGCTGAAAACAACATTTACAGTATGTCATACTGGTTGTTGTAAGGCTGTTGTGTGGGTTGCTCGGTTGTTGATTATAGCCATGTGAAATCCATTAATGTTTCATTTTAAAAAAAATTCGGTAACAGTCTTTCAGCAGTTTAAAGCCCTATTTATGATTTATTTGTTCATTTTTGTTTGGAAAACTCAGTGTAAATTCTGTGTACAGTATGTTTTCAGCATTGCAAAATCATAAGGTCTTAGTCACACCTGCCATCACAAGGCTTTAGTTTTTCCCTGGAGTCTCGCATATTTCACACCTATCTTCTGTTTCCTCCTGTTTTTTTATTTCCCCAGGGAAAGCCCAGTCACTTTTATGGCTTAAACGTAGTTATATGAATAATCACATCAATGTTTTGTTCCAAGGTTGTCCAGATGCCAGATCTTGTAGAAAACGAACTGACTGCTTTGAAGACGCAGCCTACTATTAGCACTGTTGATTTCTGTAAATGCGGGAGGTAGAGTCTACCATCAGTAGTAGAAAAGAAAGGAGAAGTGTCAGTGAACAGTGAAAGGTGGTGTTCTTTTTTTATTATTATTATTATTATTATTATTATTATTATTATTATTATTATTGTTGTTGTTCATAAAAAAATCATAAAAAATTGTTTATTATGTATATACACCAGCCCCCTAACACCTCCAATCCTCTGTGCATACAGTCTGCACTTGAACTGCGAAAACAGATGCTCGACATGCTCACACATCTGTTCAGTGTTAGTGATTTTTCTCTCCAAAAGCTTAGTGATAAAAATGTCTTTGTACTCGTTTAGAGTGGAGTAGAGTGTATCTATCATTTATGAGGACATCAATTATGAGGACATTACATAGGTTTCCATTTGTTTTTATACTGTACAAACTGTATTTTCCATTGCCATACCTTATTCCTAAAACCAACCCTCACAGGATACAGTGTACAGTTTTACTTTATGAAAAAATCTCATTCTGTGTGATTAATAAGCTTTTTGAGAAATGAGGATATCAGCAATGATCTCATAATTCACCCCCTTCTTGTAATACCCATCATACCCATGTCGTTACACACGTTTGAGTCCTAATATGTCACAAAAACATACACACACAAACTCCCACACACTTAACACAAGCTTTTGTTGCTTCTGCCTTCAGTAGTTTGTGGAAGTTTTTGTTCTGTTTCCTCTGTTTTTTTTCAGACTGTGAAACAACAGCCTGGCTCCGTGTTCACACCCAGTGGACAGAATATTAATAATTACACTTTAGGCTCTATTTCTCAGGATTAAGAGTTTGAGCACTAGTAATAGTGTGCCTTTAGCACACACCAGCAACATTGATGTACATTGGATGTCAAGTGTCACAGTCAGTTTTGCAAGAGATTTCATTTTTATTGGAAAACAATGTTGTGAAAGGTTTCATTGCAGCCTTCTAAAGGGGCAGTCCACCAAAAAAAAAAAATTCATGTCATCAGTTTTCTGTGAGAATTTTCATTTTTGGGAGAACTGTCCCTTTAGGGTGTTGACAATGTGTTTTGGTTTGATTAGAATGTGAGAAAGATGCAGTTGCTGTCGATCTATCCCAAAGACTGACCTCAGGGTCACAGACACGCTTGAATCAAAGTCATCATTTTCAGTTCCCTGGAAACCTTTCCAGTTATGCTGACACAACGTAGCAGTGCAGCATTATTATATAAACAAGTTTGGAAGTAGCACAATATGACAGGATGTGAAGACGTATTTGCTGTGTGTGTGTAGGACAATTTTCTATCCGCTTCCTTTAGTGCTATAATGAACGGCCAAAAACACTGAGAACTGCAAACTCACCGGTTACACTTTGACAGAGTTGGACCTTGTCTGTTTTCTTCAAAAGTCATGTTCTTATTGATTGAACCGTCCCTAAAGCTGTATTAGCACTGAGCTGTTTGTTTGCTCTTTATGGTTTGTTCTTCACACCTTCAGAATGGTCTAAGAAAATGAATGCTATCCATTTTCAATTAGCATTTTCATTGTTGTGAATGGTAGCTGCTAGCCTGGTGCAGAAATTCCTAAAAAATGATTTGAAGTCTTTCACATGATTAAACATGCAGTTTTTTTTAAATTGATCACTTAATTTATAGAATTAATATGACAAATGAAAAAAAGCCTTGTGTCATTTCTGACTGATTGGCAGATATATTTGGAAATATTTATAAATAATATCACACAAACAGGCCTCATGTTGAAAACGACTAGCTGTCTCTTGGCTTTTGACATTGTCTCTGGGTTTAGGTCTTGTTTGGTTTGATATCAAACTTTGGTTTTATGTTGTACATCATTTACATACTGTAAACATGACATGAGATATCATTGTAATGGCACATGACCTTTGACATTTTCTGTAACATGCAAAAGAGAGAGTTGTTTACTCTTGTGAAATTTTGTTAATTTTCCTGCTTAGTATAATTTTAGTAGTGTTTATATGTGATATTTGATAATAAAAATTATCAATAAATATGCAAAAATATATATCTGTAAGGGGCAAACACATTTTCACACCACTGTTTGTATAAAATCACTTTTATAAAATACATTTGATGTGGACCCCAAAATTGAATATTGTGTCTTTTGGAAAACATTTACAGCAGAAGCTGCTTTTTGTTTTATTCACATTTTAAACATTAGCTACATTGAACAATATGGTTTAATTGGCTTCAAAGACAATTGAGTTTGAAGAAATTGTCGCTTAATCTATCACTCAGTGTAATCACAATCACATCACAAGGCCATACAGAATAATTAAACTACAGTGAAAGTGTGAGAATAGTGTTGTCAGGTTATAGGGAGCATCATTTGTTGACCAGTAGTGTTTGTTTCACTGCTGAGCTCACAATCTACTGGGTTACTGATTCATTTTACTCCCTTGTATTAATGCACGATTATCTGCAGTAGATTCTCTTTTCATTTGTAGATTGAGTAATATAATCCTTCACATTTCTTTGTCTTGTTTGTGGCCTTGTTGCATAGTTTGAGGTAAATTACTGCACTGTGTTCAACTCTGAGAGTCCAGTTTCCTACTTGGAAAAGTGCAACGGAGCACCACTTGTTGGATTTCCTAGAAAACTAGTTTGTATACCCATGGCTTTAATTTGCAGGTGTGAACACAAAGCTAGTTACAGGGCTAATGCTAAGCTATTCCTTATAAGCAAATAAAAGATATTGGTGAGTAATTTCTTGTAATAATAAAAGCTCTTTGGTATGTTTTCTGACATAGATGTGTGTAAAACACTGTAAATGGCCTGCAAAATGGAAGAATCCACAATCTTTTAAAATATAGGTTGCATTTATGTTTATGTATTTTTCCTTGTTTAAAAAGGGGCATTGGTAAGCTGCGATGCAATGATGCAAAAATATTTTGTTAATTTATTTTCTATATTTTCTAATTGTATACAATCAATTCAGTCCATAGTGAATTAATAAGAAGAAAGTTTGATCAGGTTTGTTTCACATTTCACATTCAAAGAATGTGTTTACATAGAAGGCACAGAAGGAAAACACATCTACTTTATTTAAAGAGGTTAGACCTGCTGACACCGTAAAGCATTGACCAATGTTAACCAAATAAAAAATGTAACTTTATTTAAAATAAATATTGGGCCTCACGGTGGCGCAGTGGGTAGCACGATCCCCTCACAGCAAGAAGGTCGCTGGTTCGAGCCTTGGCTGGGTCAGTTGGCATTTCTGTGTGGAGTTTGCATGTTCCCCGTGTTGGCGTGGGTTTTTGCCAGGTGCTCCGGTTTCCCCCACAAGTCCAAAGATATGCGCTATAGGTGAATTGGGTAGGCTAAATTGTCTGTAGTGAATGGGTGTGTGTGGATGTTTCCCAGTGATGGGTTGCAGCTGGAAGGGTATCCGCTGCGTAAAACATATGCTGGATAAGTTAGCGGTTCATTCCGCTGTGGCGACCCCAGATTAAAAAAGGGACTAAGCCGAAATGAAAATGAATGAATGAATACCATAGAACATCTTAAGTTCAAACAGATTTGAATGAAAAGCACTGATTGATTGTTAAACTAAATATAACTGTAGTATTCACATCTGCTGTTTGCTGTATTATATTGTTGGAGCATTAACCAGAAGAAATAATTAGCAAAACAAGCAGCTCAGTGGTTATTAGGGCTGTAAACGCAACTTTGCATTTTCATGAAGTCCACTGTCGTCACCTTAAAACATATGCTGGATAAGTTGGCGGTACATTCCGCTGTGGCGACCCCAGATTAATAAAGGGACTAAGCCGAAATGAAAATGAATGAATGAATGAAAATAAATAAATATTGTAGATGAACATAAGCTGTAAAGTGCATCCGGAAAGTATTTATAGCGCTTCACTTTTTCCACACTTTGTATGTTACAGCCTTATTCCAAAATGGATTAAATTCATTTATTTCCTCAAAATTCTACACACAATACCCCATAATGACAATGTAAAAAAAAAGATTTTTTGAAATTGTTGCAAATTTATTAAAAATAAAAAACCTGAAAAATCACATGTACATAAGTATTCACAGCCTTTGCTCAGTACATTGTTGATGCACCTTTGGCAGCAATTACAGTCTTAAGTCTTTTTGAATATGATGCCACAAACTTGGCACACCTGTCTTTGGGAATTTTTCCCCATTCCTCTTTGCAATACCTCTCAAGCTCTATCAGGTTGTATGGGAAGCAATGATGTACAGCCATTTTCAGGTCTGTCCAGAGATGTTCAATAGGATTTAGGTCTGGGCTCTGCCTGGGCCACTCAAGGACATTCACCGAGTTGTTGTGAAGCCACTCCAATGATATTTTGGCAGTGTGCATTGGGTCATTGTCCTGCTAGAAGATGAACTGTCGCCCCAGTCTGAGGTCAAGAGTACTCTGAAGCAGGTTTTCATTCATTCATCTTTCTCTCTATCCTGACTAGTCTTCCAGTTCCTGCTGCTGAAAAACATCCCCACAGCATGATGCTGCTGCCACCACCATGCTTCACTGTAGGGATAGTATTAGCCTGGTGATGAGCGGTGCCTGGTTTTCTCCAAACGTAACGCCTGGCATTCACTCCAAAGAGACCAGAGAATTTTGTTTCTTATGGTCTGAGAGTGCTTCAGATGCCTTTTGGCAAATTCAAGGTGGGCTGCTACGTGCTCTTTACTAAGGAGTGGCTTCTGTCTGGTCACTCTACCATACAGGCCTGATTGGTGGATTGCTGCACAGATGGTTTTCCTTCTGTAAGGTTTTCCTCTCTCCACAGAAGAACGCTGGAGCTCAGACAGTGTGACCATCGGGTTATTGGTCACCTCCCTTGACTATAGCCCTTCTCTCCCAATCACTCAGCTTAGATGACTGGCCAGCTCTAGGAAGAGTCCTGGTGGTTCCAAACATCTTCTACTTATGGATGATGTAGGTCACTGTGCTCATTGGAACTTTCAGAGCAGCAGAAATTTTTCTGTAACTTTCCCCAGCCTTGTGCCTCGAGACAATCCTGTATTGGAGGTCTACAGACAATTACTTTGTCTTCATGCTTGGTTTGTGCTTTGACATGCACTGTCAACCCTGGGACCTTATATAGACAGGTGCATGCCTTTTCAAATTATGTCCAATCAACTGAATTTACCAGAGGTGAACTCCAATTAGGCTGCTGAAACATCTCAAGACTGATCAGAGGAAACAGAATGTGATTTTTTTTTTTCAGATTTTTTTTTTTTAATAAATTTGTAACAATTTCAAATCTTTTTTCACATTGTAATTATGGGGTATTGTGTGTAGAATGTTGAGGAAATAAATTAATTTAATCAATTTTGGAATAAGGCTGTAACTTAATGTGGAAAAAGTGAAGCGCTATGAATACTTTCTGGATGCACTGTATGTGCATTTTGGTTTAGTCTAAAATGGTCATTCATTTTCTTTTGGCGTAGTCTCTGATTTATCAGAGGTTGCCACAGCGGAATGAACAGCCAACTATTCCAGCATATGTTTTATACAGCATATTTTTTTAACATTTTTTATGTTTTATTTCCGGCTGCAACCTAGTCCTGGGAAAGAATCTTATATTATGTATTATATTATATCAATAGACAAGTTTTCATATGAAATTAACACCCGTTTATTGTTTTTTAATACAAAAATATATATAATTTTATATATAATTTTAATATTATACTAAATTTGGGTATTATGCTTAAAAAATGGATTGAATGTTTATGCAGGTAATTTCAGCAGGCATTCACTCCCTACTCGATCATAGTTGTGTATACAAAAAAGTTAAAGCCATTTGCTTTCAATGAATGTCAACTGTGGAGGTTATATAATAATTTTACTGTGTGTTTTGTCTATTAATGTTTATGAGACTTTTATTATTATTATTTTATGAGTGCGCAACTGCTTGCTTTTTAACTATAAGGTTTATTGATCTAAGTTTTGATAACTGGTCAAAGGTTTGAAAAGATCAGGTTTTATAACACACTCATTTACATATAAAATAAACACACACACAGGCCATGTGCTTACCTATGAGGGAACAGGGTGTTGTCTGAATGTTTGTTCTCAAAACAGGATCTGTGTAATCAGCTTCAACATTAACTGTATAATACAGCTTAAATCTTGTTTTCTGTTTTTCCCTTCCTTGAACAGTCACCGCAAATGTATTTGTGTCACCAGGAAGGCTTAATTTTATTTTATTAATTAATACATTTTAGTTTTATAAATTATTGGTGAAAAACTATGTCAGAAATTAACAACAATTTTCACTGATATTTTATGGGTCTTCCATCTCCCATTGGTCAAACAATGAGTCGTCCAAGCCCAAAATTGGTGATTGAGTCTGTTTTGCCACTCTGAAATAAACCAAGCACATAAACGGTTTACAACAGACCCCTGTCTGCATAGATAACATGTTTGTATAGGCCAGCTACAAGTTTGCATCACTCTGGTTTACTCAATAAAAACCCTATATGATTTTTTTTCCATCTGTATTTAGTTTATGATTGTTACACATTTTGTTCATCGTAAAAATCTTTACAAATGAAAACTTTTGTAAATGTTGAAGCCTAAATTCAATTAACAGAAGTAAAAAGACTCTCTTGTTATCGATTTTCAAATAGTTTTGTAGGTTTAGCTTACATTTACTCAACAATATAAAAAAAAAGTTATTGTTTGTGTTTTTACAAAGGAAAAAAAATCCAAACATTTTATTACCCTTTGATCTACGAAAACTGCTTAAAACACTTTACTATACATGCCAGGCTTGTTGATGGTGATGTTAGTTTGTAAAGAACTAAGTTTTCATTTTTTATTTCTATAGTGCTTTATACACTGTAGACTGTCACTTTACATGAATGAGCAGAAAGAATTAAAAAGCAATAACAATATTTCAGTTAGTTGGGACTTCAGTTTGGTATTTCAAGCAGAAAGCAGAATAGTGGTAAAATACTGGTGGAATTTTTAGTGCACATTTAGTTCAGTTTAATTTAAATGTCAATGCTGAATGATGATCCATCACAGTTCACAGTAACAAGGAAACAAAACAGAAATGGAAAAAAAGCTCAGTCAGAGGAGTTCTTCTGTAGTCAAATGGAAAAGGCAGAGCATGCAATCTAAATGACATCAGTGGTCATGAGCATGATGGGCGTCTGTTGTGGTAAAGGTGTAGAGACTTGTCAGTCACAAAAGGCTTTGCTGGGAATCAGTCTTGTGGACTTGACTTATGAATGTCCTCTCTGATGGTGACCCCACTGTGTCTGACTTTGTTGAGGTTGTCCTCTGTGCATGACAACTATCTGCTATTGTACAAGCCGGATCCAAGATTATGTGAACCTTGGGATAAGGAGAGAGTCTTTATTTTTAAAGATGTGTTCCCGATTCCGATTGACTAGATGAATGCAGCCTAACAATCCTTTTAGGGATTGAAATTGTAAAGTTTTGTATTTGTTTTGTGTGCAAAGAGATGTCTTTAATCTAGATTGAAACTGACAGTGTGTGTCTGCCTCCTGAACTCATTGGAAGGCTGTTCCAGAGTTTAGGGTCCAGATATGAAAAGGATCTACCACCTGTAGCTAATTTTGTTCTTCCAGTCATAATCAATTTTCCAGAATTTAACGTAATGGACATGAAGGGCTGTAATACAACAGAAGTTTGCACAAGAGCGACACGGTGGCTCAGTGGGTAGCACTGTTGCCTCACAGCAAGAAGGTCGCTGGTTCAAGTCCTGGCTGGGTCAGTTGGCATTTATGTGTGGAGTTTGCATGTTCTCCCTGTGTTGGCGTGGGTTTCCTCCGTGTGCTTCGGTTTCCCCCACAGTCCAAAGACATCCGGTATAGGTGAATTGCATTAAAAACTAAATTGTCTGTAGTGTATGTGTGTGAATGAGTGTGTATGGATGTTTCCCAGTACTGGGTTGCAGCTGGAATGGCAACCGCTGTGTAAAACATATGCTGGATAAGTTGGCAGTTCATTCCGCTGTGGCGACCCTTGATGAATAAAGGGACTAAGCCGAAGGAAAATGAATGAAGTTTGCCTAAATACTGGGTAGCCAAGCCATTCACGACTTTATAAGTAATCAGTAGGGGGCTTAATATGGAACCAATGCAGGCAGAACCGGGCTAATATGACCATATTTCTTAGTTCTAGTAAGCACTCTAGCTGCTCTGTTTAAACCATTTTGAAGTTTTATTTATTAGGCCTGCAGGTAGTATGATATTATGGTTTTGTTTTTTGAAGTACTAATAGACTGCATGACATCTTTTTCATGACATCAATACTGCATTCTGTTCAACTCGGAGTCAGAGTGTCCTGTTTTCTTCTGGGAAACATGCAATGGGCGCTTATTGGATTTTCTACTGGGAAAATTTGTGTGTAAATCCAAAACTTGGATTTGCTGGATGGCCTCACAGTGGCGCAGTGGGTAGCACGTTCGCCTCACAGCAAGAAGGTCGCTGATTGCTGGTTCGAGCCTCGGCTGGGTCAGTTGGCGTTTCTGTGTGGAGTTTGCATGTTCTCCCTGTGTTGGCGTGGGTTTCCTCCGGGTGCTCCGGTTTCCCCCACAAGTCCAAAGACATGCGGTATAGGTGAATTGGGTAAGCTAAATTGTCCGTAGTGCATGGGTGTGTATGGATGTTTCCCAGAGATGGGTTGCAGCTGGAAGGGCATCCGCTGCGTAAAACATATGCTGGATAAGTTGGCGGTTCATTCCGCTCTGGCGACCCCAGATTAATAAAGGGACTAAGCCGAAATGAAAATGAATGAATGAAATTAATGGATTTGCTGGTGTGAACACAAATCTAGTTGCAGGGTTAATGCTAAACCATCCCTTTTAAGTAAATAAAATGTATCAGTGAGTCACATTTCTTGTAGTAATAGAAGCTCTTTAACAAATGTTTTCAAATGCAGATACATGTAAAACATTGTAAATGACCTTCGAAACAAAAGAATCCAATATTTTTTTAAAATAAGAGTAGCATGTTTATTTAGTTTAAAAGGGGCATTTGGTAAGCTAAGATGCAAAAACATTTGAACTTCTGATTGTATACAATGGTTGTTTGGTGCTCATCAACTGATTCAATCATAGTGAAGTAATAAGAGGGAAGTTGGATGTTCATTAGGCTTTGTTTCACATTTTACATGCAAAGAATGTGTTAACATAGAAGGCACAGAAGCAAAACATATCTTGATTAATGCAAGAGGACAGAAACTGGCTGACATGTGGTCTTGTAAAACTAAATGAAGATGAAGGTGAAAAGATTATTGGCCTGGAGGGACTTGCAGTAATGACATTTATTATTGGATGAATTTATGGTTCACTTGGAATTTACATTTTGTTGTAATTTAGTCACCCTCAATTCGTTTTGAACAATGTGATAGATTTCTTTTTTGTGTAAAGATATTTATGAATAATGTGGGTATGTAAATGTTTCATTTTCAGTTTCAAAGCATTTATTTATCAGTCTTTATCCCCATTTATTCCTTGGTGAAATTTTAAGATTTACGATTTTGGTGTCTGCATTAAATTAACATATATTGTTTTTGTACTTTATTTAGCTAAACTTGTTTTTTTATTAATCACTTTCTCCACAGAGTTGTAAAAGAATAGTTAAAGCTGATTGTACATGTGAAATTCATTTCTGTTTTGGTTATATAATAATTTTACTGCAAGTTTTATGTCTCTTAATGTTTGAGATTTTTATTATTATTTTATGAGTGAGCAGCTGCTTGCTTTTTAGTCATAAGGTTTATTGATCTAAGTTTTGTTAACCGATCAATATTTGGACAAAAAATGCTTTGTATAAAGTTTTATAACATAAACATTTATGTATAACACGCACACGCACACGCACACGCACACGCACACGCACACGCACACGCACACGCACACACACACACACACACACACACACTAACCTATAAACAGGGAACAAGGTGTTGAATGTTTCTTAAAAACAGGATCTGTGTAATCAGCTTCAGCATTAACTGCAAAATGCAGATACATTTTTTTGTAATGAACCAAATTAAATTATTTTTGTTTTAATATAATATATACTAATACCAATTATTTGTATTAGACCTGCATAATTTATCAAAAGCAATTGTGTACACATTTTGTTAGTAAAGTCGGTTCTATAATCAGTTGTAAATCTCCAGTACATGCTTTCAGATGGAGCAGTGTTTACTATGGAGTTGTAGTTCACTGAGAAGCTACATTGTGTTCATTAACACCGATTATTTTCATTGTGCAATAATGAAATAATGAAGATAATCTTTCCACAATAATGACTTCTTCATGTGAAAGTACCATATGTACGTCTGTAGTCTGCTGTTGTTGTTTTGCTTTTTAAGTACTAAAAGTCTGACATCACAATTTTCACAAAATTGCGTTTCAGTAGTTTACATTTGATTAAAAACTGCATTTATAACCCAGACTTTTTGTTTTCGTTCCACCAAACTGCTAGCTGTACAAATGAAGGTCCGAAAACCATGAACCTTTAGTTGTTAGTTAAAAATGGTTGTGTAAACACCCCCTAATATCTGAAAATGTCTTGAGCATGTTATTGAAATATCATATTTTACATAAATATTAAAATAAAAAACGCTTACACATTGACTTCAGGATTATAGAAACAGAAGTGTTAAAATACTACACATTTGGCCTACAAAGCTACATACTTGACTTTAGATTGTAATAGAAATTAAGTATTTTAACATTTAAAAATTGCACATGACGTGACGTGAGCTTTAGGATTTGTTGCTTTGTGTTTTGCCATTTAGTGAAGTGATCATAAGGGCAGTGAACTCTGGGAAAGCCTGCAGGATTGTTCTGTGCCTCCTGACAGTACAGAATAATTGATTTGTGTTTATAGTTGGTCTCTGAGCTCTTCTCATCCATGATGACTCTGTGGCTCCAGTTTGCAGTTAAAGAGCTCCAGTGTAGATAAACATTCCTGTCGAGAGGATCTTTAACATTTTCTCTAGTTCACTTATGAAAAGGTCAAAAGTTCTGTGCTAATATGCCGTGTTCATTTGGAATAAAAAATGAATATGTAATATACCCTCCTCAACATGCCATTCATATTGAGAGATAGAAACCTAATCCACTTGATTATGCTTGAATCCTATTTCCAGTCATCCATTCAGTTTTCGCTCTGTCCTGCCATCTGCTCATAAATATTCACAAGTTTGCAAAGCAGTTAAAGGGATAGTTCACCCAAAAGTGAAAATCTACTCACACTTAAGTGATTGTTAATTTTTATTCAAAAAAATTAATCTTTTTAACATAAAACTAGATATTCTGAAGAATGTTGGGAGGGAAAAAGCCATTAAAATCTGTGATAGGAAAAAAAAATACTATGGAAGTCAATAGCTGTTTTTTTTTGTTTTTTTTTCAATATCTTTTGTGTACAGCAGAATAAAGAACTTCAAACTGGTTTGGAAAAAGTGGAGGATGTGTAAATGATGACTTTTCATTTAAAATGAATGTTGGAGTGAGGTTGATGGTTTAGCAGATCATTCTAATGACTTTTGTAAAGATGGACAGTGTCACAAAATATTGGGGAAACTATTCGTTGTTGTACATTTGCTGTTGTATATTTTGTTGTACATTTTATTATTATTTTATATATTATTTTAGAGGCAAATTTAGTATTGATAATATGAGATTTGTTCAGTTTCAACAACAAACATATTTAGCATATCTAACAGTGTTCACAATTTGTTGAAATTAATTATATATATATATTTTTTTACATATTGCTTTTTGATGTCCTTTTTCCTCCTGCATTGATGTTCTGGACTGAAAATAAAACTAGTAAAAAATAATTTTCTTTAAATCTGAAATAAAATAAGCATTGATTTGATTGATTAATGTAATACTCAACAGGCCATAATTAATTTATTAACTGAGTATTATAAATTGGTGCATTTCTTTTATTATAAAAGAAAAGCTTAGAAATTAAAACTGTATCCTTGTCAACCAACTGAAATAAAATAAGGTTAAATGAAAATACAAAATTACTAAACACTAAAGTTGAAAAGGGGAGACACGGTGGCTCAGTGGTTAGCACTGTTGCCTCACAGCAAGAAGGTCGCTGCTCCGAGTCCCGGCTGGGTCAGTTGGCATTTCTCTGTGGAGTTTCCTCCAGGTGCTCTGGTTTCCCCCACAGTGCAAAGACATGCAGTATAAGTAAATTGAATAAACTAAATTGGGCATAGTGTATGTGTGTGAATGTGAGAGTGTATGGGTCTTTCCCAGTACTGGGTTGCAGCTGGAAGGGCATCCGCTGTGTAAAACAAATGCTGGCTAAGTTGGCAGTTTATTCCACTGTGGCGACCCCTGATGAATAAAGGGACTAAAATTAATAAATGAATAAAGCTGAAAAGGTTATTTAAAGCTGAACTGTAATATTATAAATAAATAAATCTAACATTAAAAAGGAAGAGCAAATTGCCTCAAATCTTAAATCTTAAAATTCTAAAATAACACCTTTCTGGACAAAGAAAATTCCAGAAAGTTGTTTATTTAGATAAAAATGTATCACAGAAGATTGGTTAAAGGCTGAAGTGTGTCCTGAAAAGTTTTGTGTAATCATTATTAAGTGATAAAACAAAGCATGTCCATTGTGTTTAGTGGGTTCAGAAGACAGTGAGTTCTTGACTTTGTCAAAGGAGCTGCTGACCTTCCTGTACAGTTGGCTTCTGTATCAACATTTCTTGTTGTGATAAATTGCTGAAACATTTATCATGATATATGGTATTATCACAATATGGATGCAAGTTGTAATGTTTTTTTTTTACTTTATCAATAATAACAAAAAAAATGCTTAGACAGCTAAGATTGATAAATGCTTTTGTAGTCTTTGTTAACTGATGTTAACAAATGGAAACTTACGGTACAGATTTATTGCACAAAAGGTCTATTGATTTTCAATGTTGTTGATCAGATTAATGTGAAAATTGTCATGTTTGAAAATAAATATTAAGTCTTATTTAAGAAAAAAAACTGTCTGAATATTCTTTAGACACTCAGTTTAAATTATTAAATAATTATTTACTCCATTTTGAAGTTCCCATGGTTATTGTCCATGTTCATTTTCATGATATTTTGAATATTAGCCTATGTCTATGGTACAGGGGTTGATCAGTGAGCCATTTTCAGATTAGGTTATTAAAATTTTTTTTAAACATTTTTACATCCCACACATACTATATAACGGCCTCACGGTAGCGCAGTGGATAGCACGTTCGCCTCACAGCAAGAAGGTCGCTGGTTCGAGCCTCGGCTGGGTCAGTTGGCGTTTCTGTGTGGAGTTTGCATGTTCTCCCCGTGTTGGTGTGGGTTTCCTCTGGGTGCTCTGGTTTCCCCCACAAGTCCAAAGATATGCGGTATAGGTGAATTGTGTAAGCTAAATTGTCCGTAGTGTATGAGTGTGAATGGGTGTGTATGCATGTTTCCCAGAGATGGGTTGCAGCTGGAAGGGCATCCGCTGCGTAAAACATATGCTGGATAAGTTGGCGGTTCATTAATCTGGCGACCCCAGATTAAAAAAGGGACTAAGCCGAAATGAAAATGAATGAATGAATGAATACCATATAACATCTTAAGTTCAAACAGATTTGAATGAAAAGCACTGATTGATTGTTAAACTAAATATAACTGTAGTATTCACATCTGTTGTTTGCTGTATTATATTGTTGGAGCATTAACCAGAAGAAATAATTAGCAAAACAAGCAGCTCAGTGGTTATTAGGGCTGTAAACGGAACACTGCATATTCATTAAGTCCACTGTCGTCACCTTGTGTTTGCAATGTATATAATTTATGTTGAAGGGACCTGCTATACAGCATTAAGTGAAATAAGTGGGTGTTTTAAAGGAGGCAGTTCAAGATGACATCCAATGTGCTATTAATCTGTTTGTATGGTCCGAACCAAGCCTTTAATATGTGCTGTCTATTTTTATTGTTCATTTGATTGATTTAATATCCAATTATGTTTTATGTAGTAGTGGTACCATTGTACTGTAAATCTCATAAGGCTTGTTTTTTTTCTCTCTTTTTCCAGCATTAAGCTGCTAGCGGTTCAAGACTTGGCCGATCGGGAGGCTCTGGAAAAGGTACTGTTACAATAATACAGACAAATACGCTCTTAGACATTAGTCTGCAGATAATGTTGTAAATCTTTTTTGCAATAAGCGACCATGCCAGAAGAAACCATGCGAACCCTAATGTGAATATAGATGTACTTCAAATGGATTTTACACAATTTTAAATGGGGAAAAAAACCCAAAACAATTTATTTTGTCCATATGGGAATTGATTTTTGATGAGACCTTTTTGATAACCATTAAAGACAAACGTCATCTATTGTGTAAAATATGTGTTGGTGTTATATGTGTTCAATGACACCTTCACTTCACATTAGTACTATATTAGCTTAACTTATTTATTAACACATGCCAAAACCCTTGCCAAAACAAATGTCCCACCATTCAGATTAAGTAAAATCTTTACCTGGTAAAAACGGACCAAACAGTACCACAGAGGGTTTAGTGCAGTACATCTAGTACACTTGTACCTTTTGTCTTGTTTAAACTTCAAACACTTTAGTTTTTTCTTTAAACTTTGAATTAAAGTTGAAAACGTGAATCACCTCGTGGCACTTGTGTGCAAGAACTGTTACACTTTGTTGACATTTGAGGTTGATGTGTAGCTTGTGACATCAGTTAGTAAGCAGTCCGTGCTAATAACCTTACATATATACAAGGCTCAAAAGGATGTTTACACCGTTAAAAGGATTAGCAAAGTGAAATATGAAGGTTCATTCAGAATTACAAAAGAAAACTCTAAAATGAGCTTGAGCTAATAGTATCAAGTGTGGGGAAAAAGCTCATGTCTCTCCTTCATTTTTAACCTATTCTTACCTATACTTTTGCATTTTAAGATGTTGTTTTTATGAGCTATGTCATTCTCCTCTGGTCTGATGTGACCATGTACATGAATAGCTGTGTCTTGAGGTCTTCTCTGCACTGTCTGATGCTGAGAATAGACTGGTAAAGTAGGTTAGCAGAGCAGCAGTTTGTCAGTGTAGGGCAGAATCACTGCGTTTCTCCATTTTCCTTTCATGCTCACTCTCTTTTTTTGATCTCTCTCATTAAAAACTAGAGCAGTACTCCTATTTGTCTTTTTAGGACACATTGTGTTGATTTGATGTTACATAGTGGTTGTAGTTTAGACTGGTTGTTAAACCTTTTTGCAGTGTGAAATCAATTAACCTGATCACCCTAGCGCCCTTAAGGGCAGTTTTCCATGTAAAGGGGTGTACAACCTAACATCGATTGTCAATGACAGAGTGACCTAAAGTGAATTTTTTTCAGTGGCAATTTGAAGTGACATAAGACACAATTAGTGCATTAATTTAATCATTCATTGTTAATGGACCATATTCATTTTAACTGTAAAAATGTACTTCTAAATATTAGTGTTTTGATCATGACAGCCCGTGGATAGTACTGTAGATCTAGACAGGTGGTGCTGATGGAGATGGAAGTTTTGAGAGAAATTGCTTGCAGCACTGAGCCAAAGTATGTATATATTAACTATATATTAATTATATACTTGTGGAAAAGGTACTTGTGGTAAACTTTCTCTTTAATACCATGTATTTAAGGTTATTTTAGAATATTAAAAAGTAAACATTAGACTTTAATTTAGTATATTACATTACACAGCAAGAAGGTTGCTAGTTCGAGCCTCGGCTGGGTCAGTTGGCATTTCTGTGTGGAGTTTGCATGTTCTCCCTGTGTTGGCGTGGGTTTCCTCCGGGTGTTCCGGTTTCCCCCACAAGTCCAAAGACATGCGCTGTAGGTGAATTGGGTAAGCTAAATTGTTTGTAGTGTATGTGTGTGAATGAGTGTTTATGGATGTTTCCCAGTGATGAGTTGCAGCTGAAAGGGCATCCGCTGCGTTAAACAAATGCTGGATAAGTTGGCGGTTCATTCCGCTGTGGTGACCACTGATTAATAAAGGGACTAAGCCGAAAAGAAAATGAAAGAACATTAATTCATTTAATGAAACTCTATACCTTTTCCTCTTTTTATAAGTAATTTCTGGCAACTGCTGCTGATTAATTGTATGTACAGTATTTATTGAGTCTGCTATTTAATTTAGTCCATTTTCAGTCTCCTTTTTTATAAATCCTATTAGCTTTTTCTGTTTCTTGTTTCTTCTGGGTGCAGTATTTGTGTGTAAGTGAGAGTCATATGGGGTGTGAAAGACTTTGCGTTTAACTGTGCTTCTATCTGTTGGTGTTATGCCGCAGTGGACCTGACATGCCATTCTTTCCTCCAGACTGCGTTAGCAAGTGCTGACTGGATGAACAGAGATGGAACGCCATGCTTCTTTGACTTTTGGCCCAGAATGAAATGGCTTGGTGTTCTGAATGTCTCTCTCTGGACTCCTGGTGTCTAACATTAACTCTGCTCAAACATCATTTGAGGAATGACTGAAATCTACATTCTGTAAAAGCAGGATATTATCTAAATTTGAATTGATTTGTGCCATTTGAAAAATTGTTGAGCACATTAGTTAAATGATCAAAATTCTGCGCTGAATTTTTTTTGTTGTTGTTGGGACATATTTGGGGGCTTATACTTTTTAAATAGGCAGGAGAATCATTTTAGGTCACAGGTCACCAAAAAACTAAACAAAAAAGCGTTTGCCTACTGCTAGAGCTAGTCAGTAGTGATTTCAACAATCTTTCAGTTTCAACAAATTTCAACAAAATGTACCTTTGAGGAAAGATAGGCTGGGCAGCACGGTGGCGCAGTGGGTAGCACAATCGCCTTACAGCAAGAAGGTCGCTGGTTCGAGCCCCGACTGGGTCAGCTGGCATTTCTGTGTGGAGTTTGCATGTTCTCCCCGTGTTGGCGTGGGTTTCCTCCGGGTGCTCCGGTTTCCCCCCACAATTCCAAAGACATGCGGTATAGGTGAATTGGGTAAGCTAAATTGTCCGTAGTGTATGTGTGTGAATGAGTGTGTATGGATGTTTCCCAGTGATGGGTTGCAGCTGGAAGGGCATCCGCTGCGTAAAACACATGCTGTATAAGTTGGCGGTTCATTCCGCTGTGGCGACCCCAGATTAATAAAGGGACTAAGCCGAAAAGAAAATGAATGAATGAATGAAGATAGGCTTTCAGGTTGGAACATATAGTAGCAACAGATATTTTCTTGTTCGATGTGAAGCAAAAGAATAATTGAAAAAAAAAAGACTCCAGAATTTAGTTTGTTCTACTAGGAGGCCTACGATACTCAACCCCCCAATCCTCACTTCCATCTGGGTCACGCTACCAATGTTATCCCTCTGGTTCAACTGCTGTTTCTGAAATTAAAGGCTGGGACACTAACAAGGATAATTTTTCCACATTTGAACTTGTTCTATCCATTGGTTATTGAAGTAGCAGAGAATAAAAAATACAAATCTTCAAATTTAAACATGCACTAATGAATCATCACACTTAGACATGCATTTAGAAAATAGGGTCAGTTCTCCTGCTGATTTGTAGGCTTGACAACAGTTTGCTGTTGAGTACACTAAACTAACAGACATGGGGAGAAACCCACAACACTTGAATTTAGATTTGAACATCACTGGCCTGTTTTTTTGGAGCTTGTCTTGGTTTCCATGGAGTCTGTGGTTTAGCTGTTGCTCTGCTGTAATGCATATTTCCACTGAACTTCTCATGACCAAAGAGACTTCCCTCAGACATCAGAGCGGTACGTCATCCAGTTCATTAGTGGACAAACAGACCACTCTTCAAAGAACCTCTTAAAAGGCACACATTCTCCCGTCTCTTTCACTTCCTCTCCTGCAGTGGCAGTGCATGATCTTGTAGAAATTGTCTGTCATTCATCAGAATTTGGTATTATTTTACGTTTTATGCATTTTACATTTAGCTGCATACCTGTTTTAGTGAGCAGGTATCTTTTCAAGTCTGTTGCTCGGATTTCCCCTTCACTGTATTGATCTTTGTACTGCGTAGTCAATATGTGGGTGGCATAGGGAACAGATGACTAGAATGACCCTGAGACTCTTTAGAGAAAATATTTCTATATTTGGACTATAATTGCAGGACCAGTCATCCGAGTAATTAGTAAATATTATGATCCCAGCCTATCAGTGGTTATCAGCAGAAAACTTTCCCAAAGAATATGATTGTGATTTACTGAATCTTTCTCATGCTCTCATCTCAAAGGTTCCAGATACAGTATTTACTGAAAAAAGTTAGTTACAGATTAGAAACGATTTAATGCAGTGTTTAAATTTGTATAGTACAATATCAAATAATGTTCAGCTTCTTGTGCAGTTTTTAAACTCTAAAAAATCACTTTCATTCTTTGAATATCCATAAATTTAGCTAAAAAATTTAAAGCGTTAGTTCACCCAAAAATTATTATATATTAATTACTCTCCCTCATTTTGGTCCAATCCAATGGAACACAAACAAAAAAATTTAGATGAAATCCTAGAGCTCTCTCATCGTCCATTTACGGCAACATTTCAAAGTCCAGAAAAGAAACCAATAACATTATCAAAACTTTCCATGTGACTTCGGTGGTTCAACTGTAAGCATATGATGCTCCAAGAACACTTTTGTACATGTTTTCCATGGACAATACAATGTAAAGTCATTAGAGTCACCTTCATCTGATGGGAACAATGGTCTTGGGTTTGGAATTATATGAGGGTGAGTAACTAATGAGAGAATTTTTCTTTTTGGGTGAACTAATTCTTTAATGTTCGGTTAAATATCGCTTTTATTGGTGGTGGTCAGTTCATGCCTTTTAAAAGTTGAATTAAATCTTTAAAAACTGTAGAAATATTAGATAAAAACTAAAGCAAAAAATTTTAAAAGTACTAGATAAGTACTAATAAGTACTAAAACCATTAAAACGGCAACAAAAATAAATTAAAGCAAAGACGTATCAATTGACAAACCAACACAATCTCACAAGATATTGTATTGTAATTCATATAAATGTGTACAAAATGTAAGATTTTTAGAAAAAAACTTAGCACGAAGGTCAACCCCTACACATCCACTAGGGATGTTTCACTGGGGTGAAATTGTAAGATTTTCTTCCAAAAATTCACATGATTATCCCTTAATTCGCCGAGGTGTAAGCTAATTCAAAATATTGTCCGAAATATTACAACATTAACACTGCTTTCCTGGTGCTCTGTGTCATAGGTAGTGCAATTCTTCATCAAAAATCTGGCTGTTAAATATTTTATAATGGCTGGGAACATTATTTGTGCAGTGTTCTGAGTCAAAGTATTAAAAATCTATTGCAAAAAGCTATTGCAGACAATGATTTTCATAGTACTTCATGTTCAACTGCATCATCTCCATCAGCATATGTGGAAATAAACTGATCAGCTTCCTCACATTGTTAGTGTTATTGTAAATTAGATTGTACATGCTGTATCGAGTACATTAGGAAATACAATGGCAAAGCCCTATTTGGCGTCATCACCTGGCTTTAGTTGCAGTGACTACCTGACACCAGGCTTTCATTGTCCTATTTCCAGAGTTACTGGAAAACTGCAGTGAATGTCTCTGTCCTGCTTACATTCCTCAAGATCAGCTGATGGTGGCCTTCTTCTGCTGAACCTCTGCCTCTGTCCCCTGGTAGCCTGCAGGAAACTCTCCCCCTACTGCTCCTGGTTAATTATAGGACATAACCGGGAGGGTCGGAGGTAATGGGAATGTCAGATGGAGTTATCAGATTTCCCAGCTCCTGCGAGTGTGCTCAGCACGTACTCTCTGTTAGTGTAATGTCAGGTTGTGTTTTCTAGAAGATTCACAGATCTGTTTGCAGAGATTGGTCTTACTTCTCTGCTGTGAGACTTTCACTTATGTATTTGGTTGACCCTTTTAGATTTTTGAAAACTACTTGCATTGCATGCAGTTTGGTTGGTTGATTTGATTGATTGATTATTTGATTGATTGATTGATTGATTTGGTTGGTTGGATGGTTGTTGTTGTTGTTTTTTTTCTAAATTCGCTGTTACTTTACATGGGAAGTTTACTCATGACCATGGTATTCATATTTTGCTACAGGAAAGCTGCAAGGTGGTCAAAATGCGAATACCAGCATCAGAAAGTTGTCTACATTTTAAAGTACACATATAATCTTCAAAAGTACATTTATGTAAGTGCATATTTAATTCCAACAGAATGGGACTGTTCCTCCAAAACTGATTATTCTGTTATCATTTATTCACTATTGTATTCTTTCAAACCTAAATCATTCATTTTCATTTTGGCTTAGTCTCTTTATTAATCTGGGGTCGCCACAGTGGAATGAACCGCCCAAACCTAAATAATTTAGGATAATTTAAGGTTACTTTAAGTAATATTTTAATGTTAATACATTTACTATTAATCTTTGAAATGTTGCTTAACTAAACAGTCTTGCTTGGTTGTTCTGGTGAAGCCTCACAGTAGCAAAACGCCGCATGCATGGAAAAGAAAACAAATGGAATTTACACCCGAAAGACTTAATAAATGAAGAGGTCAAAAAATATAATAAATTAAAAAGTGGAAGTGAAAAAAACACCTCCAGATTACTTTTCCAATTAATTTCAGCATGCAGGTCTTTAGTAGGCCTAAAAAATACAACAAGATTCTTAAAATGTTTATTTATTCAAATAACAACAGTCATCACGGCTATGTTATGTATGGTGTATATATGTAAAATGTATATTTTCATTGATCAATATTTATATGAGGGGAAAAAAGTCATGTAAAGTTTATGTAAGGGATGCACAGATATTGGCTGATAATGATAATCGATAACTTCTTAGAATTTGGTTAAGTCAATAACCATACATACAGTAAAAATCTTCATTATTATATATTTTTTCTGAGTCTGATTACAAGAACAAAATGCAAACAGATACAATGGGAAAACTGATTTTATTTTAATACCTAAATCCGGAAACAAAGAAACATCTAAATCTTTCTTTTCACAAAAACCCACTGCCATCTTGTCTTTCCTCCAGTGTAAACTCTTCTAAAGCATGCAACTGACATGTCATGTGAAAGGCAATAAACATAACATTGTAATAATTTATAACATTAAAAATACGCATTTGTCAGCTGATATATCAATATACTTGCCAATATATTGTGCATCACTAATGTGATCGTATAAAGAGATGGTGTTTCTTCAGAAATCTTGGAGTAGTGCACATGTTTGCTTGCTTAAATATAGTTATATATAGGGCTTAAGAATACTAGTTTAGTAGGGCAAAAATACACCCTGATATTAACTTCTTTAAATATTTGTCCATTCAGCCACAGTAACCAGTTACAAAGTTTCCAATGCAATGAAAGAGCTTTATTATTTATCATCTGCATGTACAATATCCTTTTTGTTTCATGACTGCTTTCCACATTGATAAATAATTAGAGATTTGGGTTGAAATATTTAATTACCTCTCTGAATGTGAAGTTTCCTCAAATCTGTTGCTAGCAAGCAGGTTTTAGACTGGACAAATGAACATTTAAGGGATATGGTACTGTCCTAATAAATATTATATGGCATAAATAATCATGGGGGTAAAAATGGAAAAAATAGTTATTTCAAGTAGATTTGAAATTAAAAATACAGTTTTAAAATCTAACCGGTTTAGTATTCCAGAAAACCGTGTAAGAGTAAAAAATGCACAAATATAGGAACAATTTATAATGCATTTCTAGTAGAAATCTTACTGATGGTGATATATTTTATTGCATTTCTTATCGTTTGTTGATTTGCTGAAATAAAATAGTTTTTAATGTTAGGTTACTGTGTAATCAATGGTAATGCATGCATGTGTTTCAAGAAAATGATGATTTAAAAAAGTTTATTCTGTAGTGGCATTCTTGCTTATTTAGTAATAAATTTAAGTTTCAGTAAGGATTTGCTTATGCTGAACCTTGGAGAGCAAGAATCCAAGAAAGTTGCCAATATCAGACAAGTTTTTCCGAGTTATTAAATGGCTAATAATTAGTTTGTTACTGTCTGAGGGTATCCCTGAGGCAGTGTAATATTTGTTGATGTTTCAGTGCTGATCAGCTGTACTTTGTGTGTGTGTGTTTGTCAGTTTTGTGCAGAGCTGAATCAGCCCACTCTCTGCAGTGTACGCAGATGGAAGAGCGCCAGAGGCCTGTGGAAATGTGCCGTTTCAGAGAAACCCAATGGGGTGTCCAATAGCGTGAGTTTACGTTCTTCTAGCACAAACGCATACACGCATATATGCAAACATTAAAAACAAGTTTAACAACAGCCTCAACTAAACATATCGCTGTGTCTAGAAGTGTCGTGAAAGCCATTAAAGCAGGAACCAAAATTCAGATATGGGTTTGTTTTCTGACATGTGCTGTAAATGGTCAACCAATCACAACAGATTGGGCCAACTGAGCAATCAGAGCAGAGCAAGGGTTAAGAGAGACATGTGGCCGTATCCATTAAGGCATTCAGAGTAAAAAATTTTGTCTTGAGTGTATCAAAATACTAAGATTGACAATTTCTTTTAATCTAATTCCTAGATATAAGACTGATTCATAAACTTATTTGACTAGTTCTCAGCTCCTAAATTCCATTTGCTTCAGTTTCAGTTTTACTTGCTCTGTATGCAATACTTTCTTTAATCTTTTAAAAGATAATTAAAAGAAATTCAAATAAAACTCTAAAAGGTGTGTGACTCTGCTGTACTCCAGCAAATGCGCTCCTGCCTTATTGACAGATGTGATTATTAAAGAGCCAGTACGCAATTTCAACATAGTTCAAATTTTTTGAAATGTAAAAAACTGAATATTTGTCCAAATTGTGCACGTTCATAAAGTTTACAAGTGCAAACAGTTCAAAAAGATTGCATGCAATACATAAAACATATGAAATCCAAGCAAAAACTAGACTATTATATAATAAATAGACTATATAATAGTTACTGACCTCGTTAGAATATTCCTCTTATCACCTTCTATTTTAGAATTACTTCTATTTTGCAATATAAGATTTTCTTCTTTGGACCAGTTTTGGTTTGCAACTTTCTAGTGCGAGTAGGAATGCTATGATTCATCAGCTTAATTAAATGGCATTACATTTCTTGTAATGGAATACACTTAAAAATGCAACCAGCATTTTTCAAAATATCTTCTTTTGTGTTCAACAGAAAAAACTATTTCAAATTTGTGTTCGAGTTTTTAGCAATGACGGCTAAGTAAATGATGATTGAATTTTCATTTTGCTGTGAACTATTCCTTAAACAGCACATCTGAGAAGTTTTATACATACAGGCTCCAATCCTCGAACTAATCATTTCAGACAATGAAAGAAAAGAGCTGATGCTGCAATGTGTATAATGAGAAGATTAAAGTGATTTAGGTATTATTGTAAAACCTTTAAAGGAGATCTCCAAAACAAAATCAGGAACTTTTAAAAGCATTTAATAGGTAAGGGGCACTTTAAATCTGCCTTAAAAGGATCAAGAAAAAAGAATAAGAAGAAATCTGTAAAACAAGCCTTACATAATAGTTAAAGTTCCAGTGAAATCAATAAAAGATTTTTTTAGATGTTAATATCAATATGTTAGTCTTAAGTATATTTATAATCTAGTGCTCTCCAAAACACATTTTGCATTTAGAAGATATAAACATTGGAAGGGCATCCGCTGCGTAAAACATATGCTGGATAAGTTGGCGGTTCATTCCGCTGTGGCGACCCCATATTAATAAAGGGACTAAGCCGAAATGAAAATGAATGAATGAAAGATATAAACATCCAAATCTTGCAGTTCCGCCTAAATGGATCAGCAGTTTTTGTGACATCACCTCATACTTCAGTTTATCATAAAATGTTCTGACCAATCAAAATGCTTTCTAGTATCTGACAGTTCCCCCACATTTCTCATTTAATGTGCTTGAGCTCAACCACTCTCACTGGCAGAGCTGTGATAAAAGCAAAACACTATTGGCTGTTTTTTTTAAAAGGGGAGGAGCTACTCTATGCCCTTCCCTGTCTTCATGTTTTAGTTAAAATTGTCACACATTGAACAAATATGCACATTCACGGGTTTTTAAAGATCTTGAACAGTTGAAAATGTCTGTCCAAATGCTAGATGTTCTCTGCACAGCTCTGTTTACACACACACACACGCACACACCCACGCAAGCACGCACGCACGTGGCAGATATAAACTCCAGAGGGACTGTGCTGTCATGTAGGATTAATGAATGTGATTACACAGGACAGTATGAGTTCTCCATTCACATAGCTCTGCTTTTCATCACAGAGCATTACTGTAAATGTTAATATGAATCCAGGTGCTCTGGGATGCTTTAGACCGGATATTCTTCTCTAGTTGAAGCATGCGTAACATCTGATTACTGTAAGTGTCTGTAAGTCCTCATGTGCCATTCATAATTCAGGTTGCTTTTTTTAGAAGTACATTTAGGCCAAATCCTGGTTCTCTTTTCCACTTGTACAAGTGTAATCACCATCCATTTTCAATGCAAACTCCATTAGGGCTGCAGCGGATGACACTTTCAATAGAGATGTGTTGTGAATCACATGAGCACTGTGTACTTTTCCCCTGATCTCTTATCAGTGTTTTCTCTGAGCATATAAATGGGACATCAGGCACAAAGGCTGAGCTTTCCTACATGTGAAACCAACCTGACACACTGCAGTCGTGATGATCTGGCTAAACACTGCTAACATGAACAACAATAAACAATGCATACATTTTGTCTATGCAAATCTAGAGTTAATGTGTCCTGTGCCACAGGCAAACACGTGATTTATACCATTTTACAATCGTTGTTTTAAATGGTATTGGATCAGTTGTCTCACTGGTTATTTAAGGTTATATTATTTTTTTTATATTTTAAAGTAGCCATTATTTTAATGTATAATTTGCTATTTATTTTCTTTTTTTTTGATCCATAATTATGTTTATTTATTCTTGGTTTTTACGTGTAGTTTTAGTGTTAGTATGTTTAATACTGTTTTAGTTAATTGTCTGTTGGGTTAATCTAGTTTACATTTTGTTAGATAAAACATTGAACTAATATAAGCCTACATTTTTGTATTTCAATTATTTCTAGAGCAACACTGATTAAAGCAGCATTTTCAATAGTTTGTTTTTAAAATTGAACTTCAATCCAATATTTGTGTTTTTATTTAATTTCAGCTTAATTTCGATTAATCAAAATATTGGTTCAGTTTTAGTTGACAATAGAACGGTGGATTTGGTGTGCTGAATTCAGAAAATCATGCCTTTTTTAATGACAACCTCAAAATGATGTGTGTTTTTATATTTATTCATTTATTTATTTATTTATTTATTTATTTGTGTATTCATAATCTCTGAAACACAAA
>CAIGQW010000399.1:3545056-3571433 GCA_903798125.1 Danio choprae | reverse complement strand
GTGTGTGTGTGTGTGTGTGTGTGTGTGTGTGTGTGTGCGTGGGAATGTGTGAGTGTGTGTGTGTAGGGGTGTGTTTGTGTGATAATGAGAGTGTTTGTGAGCGTGTGTGAATGAGTGAGTGTGTGTGTGTGTGTGTTTATGTGAGAGTGTGTGGGCATGTGTGTTTGTAAATAAGTGAGTTTGCAATTGTGTGTCTGTATGAGTGTGTGTGTGTGTGAGTGTGTGTGAATGAGTGAGTGTGTGAGTGAGTGTGTGTGAATGAGTGAGTGTCTGTGTGCTTTTGTAAATGTGTGTGTGTGTGTGTGTGTGTGTGTGTGTGTGTGTGTGTGTGTAGGACACTGGTCTGAATTCAGTCCACACAATGACAAGTGTGTAACTCAGTAATACAGAAAGTAAATGATCAAGTCGAGAGTCCAGTTCACACAATGGAAAGTGTGTGTGTGTGTGTGTGTGTGTGTGTGTGTGTGTGTGTGTGTCCTGATGCTGACATGTCTGAGTGAGAGCGACACCAGACAGACAAGAACAACAGTCAATCATGTCTCGACAAATACCTCATATGCTTTGGATTTAGTTTGTGACAAGCCTGTTTGTTCAAAAATCCCTTGATCAGAGTGAGAGAGAGAGACTAATGAAGAGCATGGGAATCAGGTGCATGTGGGGATTTTCACATGCAAATTCGGGAGAAACTGGACTGAAGGCTTTATTTACAAGCAAAACAAATATTATTATCTGACAGAGTAATCAGACCCGACGCGACCTCGACAGAGCTGGACATTCATCTTACAACACTGGCATCATTAAAGCAAACCATGATGCCGAGCCACGACCAACAAACACACAGCCACACAAAAACACAGTGTTTATATACACTACTGGAAAAATGGATGATCAGAGAATTAACCTTTTCAATGGACCAGCGGGTTTGCATCTCAATGACTTGACAGCAAACACATGCTGATATTCAATAATATGATATATTGTGATAATACATGCATGATAATGATAATGTGGGCACTTCAAAATACAGAGAATATTTATTTATTTATTTATTATTTAATCTTATAGAGTCTCTTTTAAGAATATTCACATTATTGTATTGACAGGGGCTGTTCGTCAAAGCACCAAATGCTGGATGACTTCATAAATTTAATATAATGGGGCATTTATTTTCAAACATTCATTTTTCTTTGGCTCAGTTCCTGATTTATCAGGGGTCGCCACAGAGGAATGAACCACCAACTACTCTGGCATAAGTTTTTACGCAGCGGATGCCCTTCCAGCCGCAACCCAGCGCTGTGCTGGGAAACAACCATACACTCTCACATTCACATTCTTACACACACACACATACACTACGGCCAATATAGTTTATCCAATTCCCCTATAGCGCATGTGTTTGGACTGTGGGGGAAACCGGAGCACCCGGAGGAAACCCACGTCAACTCGGGGAGAACATGCAAACTCCACACAGAAATGCCAACTGGCCCGACCGGGACTCTACTTCTTGCTGTGAGGCGACAGTGCTAACCACTGAGCCACCCTGCCGCCTAACATGAATATTTTCACATGTTAATCTGGCCTACAACATGACTTATTGGCTGTTTCTCAATTTCTAGAACGCAGAGAACGGATTTGCACAACACAAATAAAACAGATTTTAATCATTTTTAATTCCTGAAAGACCCCAGTGACAGACGAGTCTCCACATTGATCCCGTGGGCCAGTCTGAACACCCGCCTACTCACACCTGCAGCTTCTCCACAATGAACGTCCAGCGTTCTCCAGCCCCTGGCGCCTAGACTGCAGCTCTGCACAGGATGTTTGGCCAGAGGAGAAATGGTCGTGCCCAACTGAGCCTGGTTTCTCTCAAGGTGTTTTTCCCCCTTCACTTTCGTCAATTGGTGAAGTTTGTTTCTCGCCACTGTCGCCACTGGCTTGCTTGGATTTGCTCTTCAGTGTTTGGACTTTCAGCAGTGAAAATTAAACCACACTAAACTGAACTGAACTAAACTGAACTCTGAGAACTGGACTGACACAGTTTAAATCTACTAGAACTTCTATGTTAAGCTGCTTTGACACAATCTACATTGTAAAAGCGCTATAGAAATAAAGATAAATTGAGATGTATAATGAGAATTTCAGCAAATAAACACCCTTAATGTGTTTATGCCTGTATTAAGATTTTCTTGTGAATGTTTACTTTCAGCATCTCATTTAGGGAAACTCCTGAGATAAATAAGTTTTATCTCTGAACTTTAATAATAAACAGGTATAAAATGCTCTGATTCCCACCTCCTTTATTCAGCCGCAATGCCTTCTAGGACTTCTAGAGTGAGTTTTGCGCTCAAGTTTATGCAGCGCCATCGATTCAATCCTAGACCTGTGAAGAGATGATCCAAAGGTATCCTGGACCAGGCCGTATCCCGAGCTGCTACTGTGGTGGTCATGGAGGAATGGAGTGCATGAGACTGATTCCTGAACGGCTACAGTGACGAACAAGTCTACGCTTGATCCTGTGGGCCAGCCTGACCTCCCGCTGGTGCCCTACCCTCACCTGCAGCTTCCACGATGGACGTCCAGCTTCTCCAGCCCCGGCGCCTAGACTGCAGCTCCACACAGGAAGTTTGGCCAGAAGAAAAATTATCGTGCCTAACATAGCCTGGTTTCTCTCTAGGTTTTTTGGGGGTTTTTTTTCCTTCACTTCCTCAATTGGTGAAGTTTTCTCCTCGCCACTGTTGCCACTGGCCTGCTCGGATCAGGACTTGTGGAGCTGCGCTTCGGTGGATTTGCTCTTCAGTATTTGAACTTTCAGCAGTGAAACTTAAACCACACTGAACTGAACTGAACTAAACTCTGAACTAAACTCTGAAATCTGGACTTTACTAAAACATGTTAAGCTGCTTTGACACAATCTATGTTGTAAAACGCGCTTTATAAATAATCTTGAATTGAATTGAAGTCTGCATCTTCTATCAAGAACACATCCGGGAACTTTCATGCGTCCTCCGTTCTTATGGCCTTGAGTTTTAGAACTGAACTTTTGAGGGTTGATGATGACATTACATAAGAACACAAGGATGAAAGATCGCTTAAGAACGCATATTGAGAAACAGCCAATGACTGATAAGCTTGTCAGCTTAAATAACAACTTTACTGTTTGTTGCTTTGCTCAGTGTGGCATTACTGTGCTAAAGCTAGTTCTGGGATCAGTCTAGGCTAACTGTAGGCCTTATTAAAGCAGTTTATAATATAAGTGAACTGCAATAAATATTAATAAATAAATTTAAAAAAAAGTTTAAATTAAGCGACTGAAATGAACTGGCTTCTGAAGAGTAAGCTGTGATCGCAGGGTAATACAAATGAAAGATATTAGGCTTAAATGAATTCGAATGAATTTTGCTCATGGGCTGAAAACACGTAATAATTACGTCAAATGAGTGGAAATGTATGTCATAATTAAATTAAGTTACGCCAACGATTTATCTTTTTGAGTGTATGGTTTCAACCAATCACAACAGACCAGCCATCTGACCAATCAGAGAAGAGTATACTCTCAAGAAGGCGGAGTTTAGAGAGACAGCATTCTTAAAGCAAGAATTTCAGACACTGTGAGAAAAAAGCTGAGTATTATGAGAAAATTAAAGTGTTTTTTAACCTTGGATGGACGTAAATCTATTATAGGAGACTACAAAACAAAACTAGGTATCTTTAAATATCATAATGGGGCATTTTAGGATCAGGAATTAGACTCCATTGCTTCAGTATCAAAGTTTAAAGTATGCTGGGACCAGCGTGTGCGTTTGTACTCACTGGCGACTCCTGATGCGAGTCCGTACAGTAATCCTCCTCCTTCTGACTGCGTCTGTAACACGTGTGTGGCTGGAGGACATTTCTCCTGTCTGATGAAGTTATAGAGCAGTGTCTTCACCAGACGACTCGTCAGAGACAGACTAAAGAGACAGAAAGACAACAATGAAAAATTCGCTAGAGATGTGCTGCTGTTAATGTCAACTAAAACTACTGACACTTCAATTCATGAGATGGGAAATGAGATCTAAAAACTTTGCTTGCATTGGCAGGGTAAAAGAAATTTTATAATAAATATATCTATATAAATAAACAAATAAATAAATAAAATGGATTGAAATGCGTAAATAAAGACGAGAGCAGTAATAGTGCGTTTCCACCGGTATCAGATAAAAGAGACGGTGATGTGGGATGCCTGTAAGAGAAGAGGTTCACTGCAGTACCGTGGGAAACCGATCGCAGTCTACAGTCCAGAGGTTCTGGAGCAGCGTGTGCAATATCGCAGGGTGATGGCCGAGCTTTTTAATTTAGAATTTAAACCTTCCCTTCTTTTCCCTGCAAGATCGAGGATTGCGACCAGGTAAGGTGAACAAAAGTCAGTGGAGGAGGCCAAGAACTTCTTAGCAACACACCAGAGAGCCTCTTTAACAGCGACGAGGATTGCATCACTTGTGTTATATCTCGAGGTTTTTTCCTTCACTTTCGTCAATTGGTGAAGTTTTGCTCCTCGCCACTGGCTTGCTAGTTTGGGACTTGTGGAGCTGCGCATCGATGGATTTGCTCTTCAGTGTTTGGACTTTCAGCAGTAAAAATTAAATCACACTGAATTGAACTAAACTGAACTTCAACTCTGAAAACTGGACTGACACAGCTTCAATTTACTAGAACTTCTATGTTAAGCTGCTTTGACACAGGATACCGGACAGGTGGACTTATTCTTTTCATATGCTACGTGAACAGTTAGCAGCAGAGTATATTTACTTTACAACATCAACCTTTTTATGGGGTTATTTAATTTTATTTTTGAACTATTTTGAAGGATGGTTCATTATTGAACTGTTATAGTTGGACTCTAGTGGACATATTCAGTCATATCATGGTTCCTACGTTCCTATTGTTTGTTTTGGCTGTGTACATCAAAAAAAGTCAAATAAAAAATAAAATCATTAAAAAATGTAATGTTTTAATAAAAATCAATAATAATAATAATAAATACTACAGAAGTAATACATAAATTAATTAATAAATAACAGTAGTCACATTTGCATGCTATAGCTAAGCAAAAAGCATGGCAAAATAGTCTTCAAGTTCGATATATTTAATCTTTTGTTATTTTATTGAAATCTGTCATTTCTTTCATTGCAAGAATACGGCTATTTTATGTATTTTAAGGGCATCTGCTGCGTAAAACATATGCTGGATAAGTTGGCGGTTCATTCCGCTGTGGCAACCCCAGATAAATAAAGGGACTAAGCCGAAAAGAAAATGAATGAATGAATGAATAAACAAAAAAATTATATATATATATAAATAGATTTTTATTAGTATAATAATTTTTTAAATTCATTTATTCATATATCAGATGCTTTTGTACATGCGTCTTACAAATGAGAAAAAAAGAAGATATATAGATGCCATGAAAAAGTCTAAGTTGGTAATGTTTTATATACAAACAAGATAAAGAACAAATAAATAGTGAAGAAAATCATTCAGAAATGCATTCATGTTAAATGTATAGCTCACCCCAAAACAGAAATTGTCATCATTTACACTCCAATTACACTCTGAACTTATTTGTTATTCTGTTGAACACCAAGAAAGATATTCTGAAAAAAGCTGGAAACCTGTAACCATTGACTTCCATATTATATGTTTCTCCTACTAAGGAAGTCAATGGTTACAGGTTTTCAGTTTTTATTATTATTTTTTTTTCTCAAAATATGTTATTTTGGGCAGCACAGAGGCTCAGTGGTTAGCACTGTCGCCTCACAGCAAAAAAGGTCGCTGGTTCGAGTCCCGGGTGGGCCAGTTGGCATGTTGTCTGTGTGGAGTTTGCATGTTCTCCCCACGTTGGAGTGGGTTTCCTCCGGGTGCTCCGGTTTCCCCCACAGTCCAAACGCATGCATTATAGGTGAATTGAATAAACTAAACTGGCCGTAGTGTACGAGTGTGAATGCGGGAGTGTATGGGTGTTTCCCAGTACTGGGTTGCGGCTGGAAGGGCATCCGCTGCATTCCACTGTGGCGACCCCTGATTAATAAAGGGACTATATTATTATTTTGTGTTCAACAGGAGAAAGAAAGTTTAAAACCACATGATGATGAGTAAATAGCATTTCTTTGTAGTTTTTTGCTGATCCCTTTAAGCTTTACGCTCTCTGACATACAGTAAACGAGAATTAAATGAACATGGCAAACATCAGGAGTTTCTGATTTCTGGAAATTGATGGAACGATGCACTTTACGCGTTCATTTGCACTTTAAAAAGTAAGAAAATAAAACAGCGCACGCACCGCTGCTTATCTAGCCAGACTTCCCCTCTTTCATAATGTTGCTTGCAGTGTTTGCGTCAGTCCTAAAGACACAGGCGAGGTTTGACGAGTGTTCATTAGCGAGCGCAGACATGCTAGCTCAGCTCAGAACTAACGAGGGAACTTTAAAAGCTCGCTCGCTCTCACTGGCGCGATGCAAACGAGCCCTCCGGGTGAACTCCAGACGAGAGCATCTGCTGAATTAATGAACAGCCTCATTTGCATATGAAATGGCAGCGCTTGACAGTCGTCCTTCTGTTAATGCCGGTCAGGGGGCCACAAAAATCACACCGGGACAAACTTCAGAAGGATCGTGCAGACAACAACTTTCTACTCGTGTTAACTCTGGTTCTGGGGTTACAGAGTTTATGAAGCATCGCTGGAACAACTGGGAGGAATTTAACTCAGGTGTGTATTTGCACGGACCAATCGCTTTACTGCAAACGTGTGCAAAGCTGGTAATGAAGCTTAAAAAGATTAGACATTCCCTCATTTCCTAGGTTGTCTATGAAAGCTGTAGACTGATTTTTATGTGAAGAACTTGAGATGGTTTTGTCTCTATTCTGTTCAGTGGCACATGCATGCTTATAATCGTCAGCATAATGAATGAAGAGACATTCTGTGCTGTAATCTCGACAAAAGTACCACGCAAAAAAGAGTTTAAAGTAGTCTCACATAGATTATCTATATAGTCTAGTTGCAAATAGGGGGTTAATTCGATACCTCGGTGCTATTTTTAGTTTACAATACGAGAAAATACAATTATGTCTTTTAATACAAGCCGTCAGATATATGAACTGTACCTTTAAAGGGGACCTATTATGCAAACAATCACTTTTAAACGCAGAGGTTTAAACACAGTTGTGTGACAACAGTGTGTGAATATAGCCTGGTTCTTATGGTAAAAAATTATTTTATTTTTTATAATCACACTTGATAAAAACCTCCCTTTGTACGTGTCATCAGAGGGGAAAAGTCCCACCCATTAGTGACAGCCCTGAGTGAGAAGCAGCCGTCCGCCATTAGAGTTTTGTATCTGCTGCTATGCTGACACATATACCTTTATAGCTCCACCCTCTTTTGAAAAGAGAGCTGGGAACACAATCTCATTTGAATTTAAAGGTCACCAAAATGGCACAGTTAGGATCAAGCCTCAAAGGGTTTCGAAGAGTTCATTCATTCATTGATTTTCATTTCGGCTTAGTCCCTTTATTAATCTGGGGTCGCCACAGTGGAATGAACCGCCAACTTATCCAGCATATGTTTTCCAGCTGCAACCCATCACTGGGAAACATCCATACACACTCATTCACACACATACACTATGGACAATTTAGCTTACCCAATTCACCTATACCGCATGTCTTTGGACTTCTGGGGGAAACCGGAGCACCCAGAGGAAACCCACACCAACATGGGGAGAACATGCAAACTCCACACAGAAATGCCAACTGACCCAGCCGAGGCTCGAACCAGCGACCTTCTTGCTGTGAGGCGATCGTGCTATCCACTGCGCCACCGTGAGGCCCGTTTCAAAGAGTTATAAAACATTATTCATGGGGTATTTTGAGCTCAAACTTCACATAAACACTCTAGGGACATCACTCTAGACTTATTTTACATGTTGTAAAAGGGTCATAATAGGTCCTCTTTAATTTTACCCACTCCAAGAAAACATGCTTCACAGGCACAGAAGACAACAGGAGCATTTAAAAAAAATGCACAAAAGTAAATAATAATTCAGCTTGCTTCTTGAGGTCTGTTGAGAGAGTTCTTAAACACACGTGATTGACCATTGTGTTCACATGCTCAACAATAATGACTGTAATTGGCTCTAACCATCAGCGTTGTTCACAGAGCAGTGACACGGACACTGAAGAACTGCCGCCAATCAGCTGATCAATGATAGGAAACTCGCTCTGCAGACACACTTGTGTCTGGATCCACAAATATCACTGCAACAGTCGAGAGAGGAGAGGAAATGTTACCTCACGAACCTGCCAGCAGGTCAAAGGGGGATCCACAGTAAGAGAGATGGAAACTTTACAGCTTTCATTTCCTCCTTGGAGGAAGCTTTTTAATTACTCTGTAGCGAGTAGGGCAGAGCCGAGAACCTTGAGCGTGCAAGGCATGGTGCCGTGAGTGCTAACTGCTGACACCGGGACCAGTCACCTATCTCAAGTCTCACAGAGGAGCTCTGGATGATAAAAGGAGGAGAGACCGCAGTGGAAGACGAGAGAGGAACAGGACTGGACAGTTTATGTTTTTGCTTTCGGTTTCAGTTTGGTGGCATTCTCCGTGAGGAGCTGCCATCTGTTTGTTTTATTTTTCACGAATAAATTATTTAAAAGTTTGTCGGTTCACCGCCTCCTTCTTCCCAATGGCCATCTAACGTCATTGCATACTCACACTCACCTCCTTCGCCATGGCATTTTATCGCGATATAGCGCATATGAGATACATTACATCAGTATGTAATAACCAGTTATGATCTCTTACTGAACCGATACCAAATCGTCAGCCTCTGCATTGTGGTGCACCTAAGAAACAATTAATTTTGACATCCCTATTTGCAAATCTCTTTTATAATTAGGCTGGGGTGATACATAAATAAATTGTAATTCATGGATAGATTCATTCATTCATTCATTTTCATTTCGGCTTAGTCCCTTTATTAATCTGGGGTCGCCACAGCGGAATGAACCGCCAACTTATCCAGCATATGTTTTACGCAGCGGATGCCCTTCCAGCTGCAACCCATCTCTGGGAAACATCCATACACACCCATTCACACTCATACACTACGGACAATTTAGCTTTCCCAATTCACCTATACCGCATGTCTTTGGACTTGTGGGGGAAACCGGAGCACCCGGAGGACACCCACGCCAACACAGGGAGAACATGCAAACTCCACACAGAAATGCCAACTGACCCAGCCGAGGCTCGAACCAGCGACCTTCTTGCTGTGAGGCGAACGTGCTACTGCGCCACTGTGCGCCAATTTTTTTTTTTTTTGTTATTTTCTAGACTGATAAGGCTAGGAACTGTAAGGCAAGGCAAGTTTATTTATGTAGCACCTTTCATACACAGTGGCAATTCAAAGTGCTTTACATGAACAGGAATAAAAAATGAATAAAAAATAAAAACAAATAATGTTAAAACAGGTTATAACAGAATGAAAAAGAAAAGAAAGACGTAATAGTGTGATCTGTGGGACGTAGCGCAGTGCTCATTCAGTAAAGGCACAGCTACACAGATGTGTTTCAGTCTGGATGTGAATGTACCTAATGTTGGAGCACATCTGATCATTTCCTGAAGCTGATTCCAGCAGCAGGGGGCGCTGTTAGTAGCTGAAGGCCGATTCACCCTGCGTTGACTGAACTCTTGGAATTTCTAGTTTATATGATCCTAAAGATCTGAGTGATCTGTTAGGTTTGTATTCAGTGAGCATATCTGTAATGTATTGAGGTCCTAGGCCGTTTAGTGATTTATAGACAAGTAGTAATATTTTAAAATCTATTCTGAATGTAACTGGGAGCCAGTGTAAAGACCTGAGGTCCAAAATACACCATAGCTGTCTCGATCGTTTAATCTTATATATTTTTTATTTATTTAACTTTTTATCTATTTTATCACAACTATTTATTTAATTTTTACTTAATTTTATCCTCTTAGTGTTAATGTATTGAGGTCCTAGGCCATTTGTGCTCTCATTCTGGCATAATAATCAAGGAATTTTGCTGCAGTACCGTGGCTGCAGCAGGAGCAACCTCAAATCAACTCTAGGGAGCTGTAATAGACATTATATTTGAATAAAAGGTGAAGTGCTCCTTTTAATTGAAATAGTTTACTTGCCTCAGCACACACAGTCAAGAAATAATAGTAGCTTTCTCTTATGAATGAGCATAAATCTAAATAATATAATCTAATATTATTAATCAAAATCAATGAAAATATTCTACACAGCTTTCTGAATATGCCATATTGCCATATTCAGAAAGCTGCCTTATCTGCACTAGATTAATTTAGGTGGTTAGTAAGTCATTCTTTTCAAATGCATCATTTTTGTACACACATTTGACGTATTGTTTATTGCATTTCTCACCATCGTCCTCTGGTCAGGTATCTGTAAATGAGGCCTTCTCTGAGGATCTCCTTGTGGAAGAGCTGATAGGACAGCAGCACCAGGAGTGTGGTCACAGCTTCAAACAGGATGTTGTAGGTGATGTCACTACAATGCAGACAGGATAAACATTAATACAGACATTGAGGTTCATAAATTAATCACCCCTGTGCTTTACCATAGTTATCAGAGTAAAATAAAATGAAAAACAATATTAAATGCAATAAAATGCAAATGCAAATATAATATAATATAATATAGGCGATGCGGTGGCGCAGTGGGTAGCACGATCGCCTCACAGCAAGAAGGTCGCTGGTTCGAGCCTTGGTTGGGTCAGTTGGCATTTCTGTGTGGAGTTTGCATGTTCTCCTTGTGTTGGCGTGGGTTTCCTCCGGGTGCTCCGGTTTGCCCCACAAGTCCAAACATATGCACTATAGGGGAATTGAGTAAGCTAAATTGTCTGTAGTGTATGTGTGTGAATGAGTGTGTATGGATGTTTCCCAGTGATGGGTTGCAGCTGGAAGGGCATCCGCTGCGCAAAACATATGCTGGATAAGTTGGCGGTTCATTCCGCTGTGGCGACCCCAGATTAATAAAGGGACTAAGCCGAAAAGTATATAATATAATATAACATAATATTATATTACAATAATACTGCAATAATATATAATATAATGCTGAAATAAAAAATATAGCATAACATAATATAATACTACAATAAAATAATTTAATATAATATATAAAAGCATCACATACTACTTTACAAAAATTCACTATTAGACTATTATTATCAGATCATTGAAGAAGTTCTAAAATGAACTCACTGACCTCTTTTATTCTCTATATACACACACACACACACACACACAGAGTCACACACACACTCTTACACAACATCAATAGAACAATCTCTCTCTCTTTCTATTGTCCCTCATTTCCTTCCTTCAGATTTCTCACTTCCACTTCCCAATGCTGTGATGTCACTTGGCATGATTCCCTTTCACTTTCTCACTCACTCTCACACACACACACACACACACACACGGGTTTTGCAGTACTGCAGAAATATGGGAAAAGTGATTCCATGTTGGCATTCAGGCAGTGCAGTATTTTTGTCATTGGTAATATTGCAAATGTCGTTTTAATGTCACTTACACTGCAACAAACAAACACACCTTAAGAGTTCAATAACACTGTATGATGATTTTATCATTTTTAATCTGAAATAGAGCCTATGAATTAGGTATAAGAAACCCATAAATACACAGACCCATATAGGGATATTTTTGGGAATATTTATAAAATATAACACAATTACAAAAGAGGCATTTTTTGGCAGTACATTTTATACAACAATTCAGCTTACAAGATGTTTATATTAAGTTAGTAACATTTCAGACACAATAATGTCTGTTTTTTGCCAATGAAAGTTACAGAAAAAAGCTGAAGCAGAACATTTGTGATTGAATCATTTGGGTGATTTAGTGATCCATTCTTAAAGAATCAGCACTTTTGAATGAATCATTTGAATGGACAATTCAATAAATCATAATAAATCATAATAGTGGCATTTTATATTTTTTAGATTTAGGTTATTTTCTCTCTCTCTCTCTCTCAGGTTTAATGTTGTGTATCTATCTATCTATCTATCTATCTATCTATCTATCTATCTATCTATCTATCTATCTATCTATCACAGGTCTAAAACAGCACAAAACAGTAATTAGTTATTGCTTACAAACCAACATTTTAATCACAACATCATCTGTCAATATATCCCCCCTAATAGGGATGATATTAAATATTTATGCATATTATGATGATATTAAATATTTTAGCACTACTGCAAGTGAAAACGCTCCTTATAACAATAAAACGTATCATTCATTTCTAATTTCATAAATCACAAGGGAAAAATTAATTATCAACTGCCGTTTCTCTTGTAAAGTCACAGTCTTTTAAAACTATGAAAATAACCCAATCCCTAAAAATATTTAATCTATAAAAAATAAGTCTAAAAAAAAGCAAACAACCAAATTATTTAAAATGCATCATAATTATATTCTTAACATTACATATTTCTTCCACTTATGCATGTTTCCATCAGAAAGCAAGGGTATGCTATACTACAGGGCTGTTAGATGCTTAGATTCTGATTGGCTGATGAACATTCTAAGGTGTGCCGTTATTTTCAGATAAGCACACAGCTAAAGTAGTTCCGGCAGTTTTTGAGTGCATTACAGCTCCACATCACAACTACACTGAATGATTTCAGCTATTTCACAGCAGAAATCACATCAGAACACAACAGAAGTCTTTAGACGAGATGTGTAAGAAACTGGTGCTACACACAGGAGCAGTTTGAGGACAAAAACGTGACAAATGTCTGAAATACAACATCTGAAGAACAATCTGAACATCTGAAGCGGAATAATTCCCTCATATCCATTGAATTATTAGAGGAAAAAAATGCACATATCACATCACGACCGCACTGGGTGTGCATTATTATTGTAACAATTCAAAAACCTGTTGTCAATTAATGCTTTATTACAAAAAACAGCCCCATATATCAGTGTATCAATGCAATCCATCCTCCTCTCATGTCTCCTACGGACTATCTTTACACTCCATCTACTGTGCATTTCCTTTCTGGACTTTGCTTTTTCCTCAGTATGCTTTCAGCGCATGAAAAAAGAGCAGCAGTGCAAAAAAAAAAATCGTATGGCTTGGAAACCCGTAAATGATTTCTATCCTTTTAAGCGATCATCAAAACCAGCATTTTAGTAAGAGCGCTGGGCTGTTTTTGTGCCTCTGCAGTTACTTCATTTCTTGTTTTGATCCGTGAGGTAATGCGAGCTACAATTCACAGTATCCTTCACAAGAGTGTGATAAGAATCCTGTCTCCGGCTACAGAACCGCTGAAAAACACTATAAATGTGACCCGCGTCTGACTTCTCACGGTCGGCACGTAGCAAGGAAACCAGACAAACGGCAACAAAAACAGACACTGGACAACAACAGCAAACTGCACAATCCACTTACAGCAAAAATAACACCATTACTTTAACCCTGATCTAAACTTTGAGACATGTTTACGTGATGATGCTCACCTTTTCATTTGGTTTTCATTGCATTTTGAATTATAAGCTGGGTGTGCCTCGCACAGGTGAGTGGGCTTGACAAACCACCTGTAGAAAACACACTCTTTCATCTCTCTGTCATTTAAACCGAGAGTTGCACAAGCTTTGCACATTGGCCTCACACACTTTCTTACAATCACTCGACATCTCATACAGGGTGGTTCACACACTTTCACCAAGAGCAGATTCAAGGACTTTTTAAAGCGGCATTAATTTTAAATCAAGCACCTTCGCAATTCATACCCCAGCTTATGTAGCGCCGTGAAAGTCCTTACCAGTGCTGGGGAATGTTACTTTGGAAAGTAATGCATTACAATATTGAGTTACTCTCCTAAAAAGTAACTAGTTGAGTTACTTAGTTACTTTTTATGGTAATTAATGTGTTACATTACTTTTGAGTTACGTTTGCGTTACTTTTTCTCACCAGGCGGAGGCTCGAGAACTTACAGGTTTTCTCTTCTTTTATTTTTAAAATAGAGGAGCTCTGCAATCAACAACACACTGTATAACCTACACCTTTATTCACCTTAAAATAACACATTGAAAACTAATAATGTAGGAGACAGGTGTCAAATCCAGTTCCTGGAAAGCCGCAGCAATGCACAGTTTAGCTTTAACCCTAATTAAACGTTCAGGCTTGTTTGAAACCTAGATGTACGCGTGTTGAAGCAGGGTTGGAACTAAACTGTGTAGAGCTGCAGCCCTCCAGGAAATGGATTTGACACCTGTGATGTAGGATAACGTTATCTTCTGAGAACTTCCTGAGCCTGAGCTCTACATGCTGTATATACAGATTAATGACAGTTTAAAGCAATGTGTTTGCTGCTTTTGTGTCTTATTAGTGAAGTACAAACCATTTTCAAGTACAATTCCTTTTCTTCCATGTGTTTAAAATAATGAAGGCATTCTCTCGTCTCAATGTTAATTCAGCAATTTACTTTTTAAAAGCTAATTATTCATTCATTCATTTTCATTTCGGCTTAGTCCTTTTATTAATCTGGGGTCGCCACAGCGGAATGAACCACCAACTTATCCAGCATATGTTTTACGCAGCGGATGCCCTTCCAGCTGCAACCCATCTCTGGGAAACATCCATACACACTCATTCACACTCATACACTACGGACAATTTAGTTTACCCAATTCACCTACACCGCAGGCTCGAACCAGCGACTTCTTACTGTGAGGCGAACGTGCTACCCACTGCGCCACAGTGAGGCTCAAAAGCTAATTAAACAAAAAGTAAGTTGCCTTACATTTTTTAAAAAGTAATTCAAATTGATTCATTCATTTTCTTTTCGGCTTAGTCCCTTTATTAATCTGGGGTCGCCACAGCGGAATGAACTGCCAACTTATCCAGCATATGTTTTACGCAGTGGATGCCCTTCCAGCTGCAACCCATCACTGGGAAACATTCATACACTCTCATTCACACACATACACTACGGACAATTTACCTTACCCAATTCACCTATAGCGCATGTGTTTGAACTTGTGGGGGAAACCGGAGCACCCGGAGGAAACCCACGCCAACACAGGGAGAACATGCAAACTCCACACAGAAATGCCAACTGACCCAGCCGAGGCTCCAACCAGCAACCTTCTTGCTGTGAGGCGATTGTGCTACCCACTGCGCCACCATGTCGCCAGTAATTCAAATATTATTACTTTTTTTTTTTAAAGAAATGCGTTACTTTACTCGTTACTTAGAAAAGTAATATTACGTAACTCACGTTACTTGTAATGCGTTTCCCCAACCTTGGTCCTTACTGTACTTAACATTTCACTTACAGTTCAAATTTACATAAAACGTTTTCAAAAGTTTTACCATTTTAAAAAGTCATGTTCAAAGAACTTTAATAACATGTGTTGAATTCAATACTGCTGATATTCAAAATTGGTTTCTGAAATGTAGAAAAAAATGTGCATTATTTGTCAGTGTTATTGAACAAGATATAAATTGAAGATCTTCTCTTTTTTTTTTATTCTGTTTTTGACAACTGAGCACAATTGTTCAAATAAAACCATAAACAAATATAATTCCAGCACTTTTAAGGACCTGAGTTTAAGTAATTTCCAGGCCTTGAATCCATATGTCTAAAATTCAAGTACGTTTAAGTACTTTCAAGAAGCGTGGGAACCCTGCTGATAAAAAAAAGCACTGTGCATTTATGAAGTATACTGTTGTCAGAATACTGTAATTCGGTACCAATCGGTACTGAAGTTTTAAAAACATCCATTTCCCACTAACATTTGAGCGCTGTTGAGCACGTTCTTAAACAGCGCTGATTTGCCATTGTGTTCACGTGCTCAACAGAAATGACTGTTCACCGAACTCACCGATTACTGAGTGTCAACACAGATACAGGGACACTGGATTGTTTTAAAGTCACGTCGATCAGCTGGTTTGTCTATAAGCTGACATACTAGCGATCCGCTGATGAATCGCGGCTTTAAAACGCTCCAGTGTTCCTCTATCTGTGCTTACACTCAGTAAACAGCGGTGGATTCGGTGAACTGATGACCTTCACGGCCAATCACAGTCATTTCTGTTCAACACAATTGCAAATCAGCGCTGTTTATGAACTTGTGTGTATTGCCTCTTCTTGTTGAATCGCTGAATGCTTCCTCAATTGTAAGTCACTTTGGACAAAAGCGTTGGCTAATTCACTACATGACACTAACACCGAAAGTGGTGTTTGTGAGGCCAGCAGGGGGCGCTCAACCTGCACTCTGTGTGGGTCTTAACGCCCCAGTATAGTGAAGGGGACTCTATACTGCTCAGTGAGTCCAGTCTTTCGGATGAGACGTTAAACCGAGGTCCTGACTCTCTGTGGTTGTTAAAAATCCCAGGATGTCCTTCGATAAGAGTAGGGGTTTAACTCCGGCATCCTGGCCAAATTTGCCCACTGGCCTCTGTCCATCATGGCCTCCTAACCATCCCCATATGATAATTATCCCCATCACTCCTTTATCATCTCCTCTCCACCAATCAGCTGGTGTGTGGTGTGCAGTCTGGCACAATATGGCTGCCATCGCGTCATCCAGGTGGATGCTGCACACTGGTGGTGGATGAGGAGATTCCCCCAATATGTAAAGTGCTTTGAGTGTCTAGAAAAGTGCTATATAAATGTAAGGAATTATTATTATTATTATTAATAATACTACATGTAAAATGTATAAGCTCAGTCTATTTATTTAACAATATTTATTTTCTTTTCGGCTTAGTCCCTTTATTAATCTGGGGTCGCCACAGCGGAATGAACCGCCAACTTATCCAGTATATGTTTTACGCAAAGGATGCCCTTCCAGCCGCAACCCATCACTGGGAAACATCCATACACACTCATTCACACACATACACTACGGACAATTTAGCGTACCCAATTCACCTATAGCGCATGTCTTTGGACTTATGGGGGAAACCGGAGCACCCGGAGGAAACCCACGCCAACATGGGGAGAACATGCAAACTCCACACAGAAATGCCAACTGACCCAGCCGAGGCTCGAACCAGTGACCTTCTTGCTGTGAGGCGATTGTGCTACCCCCTATTTAACAATATCTGTATGCAAATATAGATTACATCTAAAACATCAATTTTTTATAAAACATAATTTTTTATTGATTTCTAAAGCAATTTCTGCCACAAAACACTGTAACAGCAATATTATAATGAACCCAAATGTTAAATAAACAATTACATTTGTGCGAATCCCATGAAAAAACATTCAGGTCATATTTCACCCAAAAATTCAAAGGAAAACAAAGCAATAAATTATAAATGCTTGGCCGTTTATAATTCAGTGCCGTGCTACCACAGCTACGTTCATGTGAAAACAGAATAAGTAAATAACCAAAATAAACTACATTAAACAACAGATGAAAATACTAAAAGCTATCATAGGTTTTTAAAGTTCATCTTAGATTAAAACAAGTTTTCCTCTCATTTAATTACAAATCTTTGTATACAAGGTTATTACAGTCAAGTTAAACCAAAATCATAAACTAACATTGGTCACATTTTATTTTACGGTACAATTTTCACTATTAATAAAGCATTAACTATGCCTTTTAGCTCAATAAACTACTAATTTGCTGTTTATTAATAGGTTTTAAGGCAGTAGTTGTGTTTAGCTATTAGGTAGAATTAGGTATGTAGAATAAAAATCATGCAGAATATGTGCTTTATTAATAATAATAAACAGCCGATATTGTAATAATAAGCAAATAATAAGCCACTATTTAATAGCAAGAGTTGATAATTAAACTAAAGTGTCACCTTAACATTTCCTTTACTTGTCATCTGAATAAAATCTAACTAAATTAAATACATTAATAAAACAACAATCAAATCATATCTGTTCTCCAGCACAGGAGATGTTTTCATCATTTAATTTAGATATAATTTAGATAGATATATTTGGTTCAGGCTAGAACCAAACATTTGTGTCCACCTATATCTTAACCCAAGTGCAAATGAAAGTGTTAAACCTTGTGTACTGTTCGAATTGACTCCCCTTTCATTATATGGGGGCTGTTTTTGCCCCAATGACTTCCATTATAATGAAATGTTTTGATTGCAAAGCCATGATAGCATATAATCATGCATTCTTGAATGTTGCTGGTTTTCCCTGTTGGGAAGAGGTCAAATTTGTCCTTTTTACGGTTGATAAAAGTCAATGGGGCAAAAACAGTCACGAACATAATGAAAGGGTAGTAAATTTGCCCAGAGTGTATTGAATTTTCCAAAACTATCCAAAGCATTTTTCCCAAAATGTGTCAAAATAAGATTTGTCACCAAAGATCATTGAAAGACAGAGAAAGTTGTGGCCAAACTAAGCCTCAAAATCACCCCAGAGTAGATGAAAACATCCCCAAACAGCATACAAGGGTTAATAATGTGAATATATTCAAATAAATTTCACTGATGAATTAACAACATCACAAACATTTTCATCTATACCTTAACCCAAGTGCAAATCAAAGTGTTAACCCTTGTGTACTGTTCAAATTGACTACCCTTTTGTTATGTTGGTGGCTGTTTTTGCCCCATTGACTTCCATTATAACCACATTTTTTGATTGCAAATCCATGACACCATATAATAATGCATTCTTGATTGTTGGTGGTTTTCCCTTTTGGAAAGTGGTACAATTTGTCATTTTTACTGCTGATCACCAGTTACTGTTGAGTCATTAACTCTTTAGATTATAATGGAAGTCACTGGGGCAAAAATAGCCACAAACATAACGAAAGGGTAGCCAATTTGCAGAGAGTGAATTGTTGAGTTTTGAAAACTTCCAAAGCATTTTTTCCCAAAATATGAGTCAAAATAAGATTTGCCACCAAACATCAATCCATTTGCTGAAACACAGAGACAGTTGTGGCCAAATTAAGCCTCAAAATCACCCCAGGAATGGATGAAAACATCCCCAACAGCACACAAGGGATAATAATAAGGATATATGGCACTGGACCATTTTAAAGCCAAAGATCAGCTGGTCTGTTTATAAGCTGACATATCACATAGCTGAGCAATTCACTGATGAATCGACTGATCTTTGCGGCGTTAAAACACTCCAGTGTCCCTGTATCTGTGGTTACACTCAGTAAACACCGGTGAGTTCGGTGAACTGATGACCTTCGCGGCCAATCACAGTCATTTCTGTTGAGCATATGAACACAATGGCAAATCAGCGCTGTTTAAGAACGTGCTCAACAGTGCTCAAATGTTAGTGGGAAATGGATGTTTTTAAAGTTTCAGTAGCGATTGGTATTGAATTCCAGTATCGTGACAACATTAACACACACACACACACACACACACACTCCCATCATCTTCATCATCTCATCTGGCTTTCATTCGGTTCTCTTTATAAACTAGGTGGACCACAAAAACACTCTAGAACATGACAAACAGATCAACATTCATGAGAGACACTAAATCAATCTGCCCTTAAATACATAAAAATGGGGAAACACACAGAAGGAGCGCTGAATAATGCAGAGCCGCTGTGTGTGTCTGTGTGTGTGTCTGTGTGTGTGTGTGTGTGTGTGTGTGTGTGTGTCCGTCACTCAATAAATCATGGCTTCATGCATGAAGGTGTCCTCCACTCAGGTGTGTAAATGACAGCGGGTCACACAGAGGGCTGATGGGATACACGGCGCTCGGGGAGTTTTAAACATGAAAGAGTGCATGTACAAAATGCATTTAAAGTGTCTCTGATGCTATTTTAAATGTTTCTGCTTTCATTTTTTGGAGCCTCCTAGAACATATTCATATGCATTCATGACAAAATAAATAACTACATTTGCTCACGATATTAATTGCAGCATCCCCTCTTTTCTCTCAGGCTATGTTTACATTATTAGTCTTTTATTATTAGTTGTTTATTTTTAAATCATGTTCTGACTACTGCTTAAAATGTAAATATATATATTTTTTCTAATTTTTGTATTTAATAATTGTATATAGGCTACCGTTTTGTACTACAATTGACCTACTTTAAGCTTCATGTAGTAGTGATGGAGATCGACCATTAGGAATAAAGTTTCAGACTTATGCAGCCTGAATAATAAAATAATCCAAGCTTAGTGTTCGATAGCTCCTCCACTTCCGCTGCGACTGTGGAGCGCATGTTACAACACTGCACACTTCTTTTATCCATTGAACAAGTACATTATCTAGGTATTTAAAGTGTACTTTTTACTTTTAGAATTGTCAGTATGGGGCAACACGGTGGCGCACTGTGTAGCACAATCGCCTCACAGCAAGAAGGTCGCTGGTTCGAGCCCCGGCTGGGTCAGATTTCTGTGTGGAGTTTGCATGTTCTCCCCGTGTTGGTGTGGGTTTCCTCTGGGTGCTCTGGTTTCCCCCACAATTCCAAACACATGCGGTACAGGTGAATTGTCCGTAGTGTATGTGTGTGAATGAGTGTGTGTGGATGTTTCCCAGTGATGGGTTGCAGCTGGAAGGGCATCCACTGCGTAAAACATATGCTGGATAAGTTGGCGGTTCATTTCACTGTGGCGACCCCAGATTAATAAAGGGACTAAGCCGAAAAGAAAATGAATTGTCAGTATGAATGCACTACTTACACTAGTAATAGTACAAAAAGACCTAAAGGACATTGTCGAGTATATGGCCCAATATGTGTTCTTCAGTGATCTTGTGTCCTCGTGTATCATCATCATCATCATCAACTGCCAAAGTTCAGTTCCAAAACTCAAGACCGCAAGAACGGAGGACGCGTGAAAGTTCCCGGATGTGTTCTTGATATTGAGGATGCGTCGATGCAGACTTGAGAGCTCGAGAAGTCCCAGAAGTCATTGCGGCTGAATAAAGGAGGCGGGAAGCTCAGGATTTTATATAGATTTAATATTAAATTTCAGAGATAAAACTTATTTATCTCAGGAGTTTCCCTAAATGAGACGGTGAAAGTAAACATTACCGTGAAAATCGTAATAAATGCATAAACACATTAAGGGTGTTTATTTGCTGAAATTTGTATTAAAATATGTATTGTGCATAGTATATTTGTAAGGTTTTTGTGCATGTTATAAATATTTTGAAAAGAGAAATTAACAATAAATCATTGTATAAATGCTGTAATGTTTAAATAATTTTCTGTTGAAAATGCATGAAGGTCATGTGACCATCAGGAAGAACGCAGCATCTCATTTCTCACAGGACACGCTCTGTGTTCTCACGGTCTCCCGAGTTCGTTCTTCCGAGGTAACCTGGCAAGACCAGTCTCCATAAGAACGCAAGTCCATTCTCAGCATTATTGGAATTTAGAAACAGCCTATGATTTGGGATGCACCTATGGCCTCTCTGAAATATACTCTGGTCTGATTGGTCAGCTGTCCCAGTCCACAGTGATTGGTTTAAACCAAACACTCATTAGCATATCCGAAATTCAGCTCTTCCTAAGCTCTGGTATGAACAGCAGATGGTTTCAGTTTCAATGTATCGATCACCCTTTGAAAAATGAATTTATTTTAGCAAAACAATAGTGTATTCTTGACATGTTGGACCAATTTCCTCAAAGCCTCAGATACAACTACAGTGTTTGTTTGATGTTTCAAGTAGACATTGAATGTAAGCAGCAAAATGAAGACTGTGGAATGATATTGTGCAAAACTGTTACTAACATAAGTGAGTTTTGTGAAGGAATAAAAAAAAAAAAAGACAATTATTGCCGCCTTACTTGTTTGATAATTCAACAGACCTTTTACATTCCCCAACAGCTATATCGAGGATAACACATACACTTAATACACTTCATTAAACATGCACACATGGACATCACATATATGCTATAAAATTGCATGTTAACTATGTCTGTATATAATAACATATATTTGATGGTAACTTTAACTTAATTTGATTGTAATGTAATAACGTGCACCTTTTGTAAAGCTGCTTTGAAACAATAACTATTGTAAAAAGCGCTATATAAATACACTTGAATTGAATTAAGCTATATTACACACAAATTATTATTCAACAGAGGCATTTTAAGAAGCTACCATTGGTTAACTTTGGTAATCAATTTAGTTTCACTGCTGAAGGATATTTAACACTGATGCTTATTGAACTGAATCAACATTGACACCATTGTGTTTTTCAAGTGTTCACACTCAGATAGTGCTTGATAATAATAGCAGGTTTGGCATGCTGTCCCGGGAGAGACCCCTGAGCTCGGAGATAATTGAGGCCAGGGCTCCCGTCTGGTCAATAAGCATATAAGGGGGTACGAGATCAGATAGTTCTCGAGAGAAAAAGGGGGAGATGGGGTGGATGGGGGGTTTCTTCGGAAAACGAAGATAAGAGAGTAGTTTTTTGACAGGCTACTAATAGGGAGTTTGTATTAATCTGATTGGCTTACTAGTGATTACAGATGAGAGACCGGCTACGATCAATCATATCACGTGCTCCTCTCCAAATTAGTTTGTGAAACTTCACTTGGAGAATTTGGTCTCATATTTAATGTAAGTTGCACCATTTATTCTGTTATTGTCCGGTTTCTTTTTCTGCATGGACTCTTGTTCTTTTCCTCTGTATTACTATGTAGGTGCTGTATCGATTAAAATAATGTATAAACGTAACTTGACTTTGAAAATGCATCTGGTGGAACGACTAATTATGCTAATCGGTTTAAAGTTTAAAGGCAAGACAATAATTCAGCAGACCATTTACATTCCCAAGCAGCTATATTACACATTACATGAAAGTCAATATATGAAAAAGAATAGCAGAAACACTTTAAAAAGCTACCCTTGACTAACTTTGGTAATCAACTTATGCCGAGTTCAGACTGCATGATTTTAGATCCGATTTTGACTCGCCGACCGGTTTTGAGAAATCGCAGACAATGCCTATACTCACAGGCAAATCGGTGCTCGATCACATGAGTAACAATCACACAGTGTGAACTATTAAAGATGCGACCTGAGAGAATCGCAGATGAGGATGTTGGGAGGTTGGGTGAGAAGTTAAAAGGGCTTATTTCCGATCTATTTGGTCCCAAGAAATGGAGGAAAAACTCGTGTAAATTTGGCAGAAGCGCCCGGGTCTGTTTGACGTGTCATCTGAGCAATACCACAACCAGGTCGAAAAAAAAAAAAAAGAGTTGGAGAGAAATTGCTAATTCCCTTCAAAACCCAGGTAAGCAAAATATAAAAATAAGTACATTTACTACCCCACTAAAGGCTTCTTTCTCATTATGTAGTTAATAACAAAAGATAAACTAGTTGACCCTGCGTTGTGTTTGGTTGCGAGATGTAGTTTGCTGACCGAGACAAAGTTGATGGCGATTTTTCCTATTGTAAAGTCATGCAGTGTGAAAGTCCCCGTCGCCGATTCATCTTGCAGTGTAAACACAGCGACGACGGAACGCTAGCCCAGATAGCCATGCAGTGTGAAAATATCTGTGATGCCACTACTTTGAAAATTGTGCAGTCTGAACTTGGCATTAGCTGAATGATATTTAACACTGACGCTTATTGAACTGAACTGAATCAACATTGAACTGACTCCAGTTGAATGACACCGTTGTCTTTTTAGAGATTTTGGTCTCATATTTATTGAAATTTACATCATTTATTCTGTTATTGTCCTGTTTCCTTTTTCTGTACGGACTCTTTATTTTCCTCTTTATTAGCATGTAGGTGCTGTATCGACTAAAATGAACGTAACTTGACTTTGAAAATGCATCTGGTGGCATGACTAATAATGCTAATCCTGCCTGAACTTCATTTGGAAAAAGTTTGGGAAAGTATTTTTGTGTAAATAATGACAGCGACGCCTCATTGTTTGAGTCAGAACTGACCTTCACACACTGTACGCACAGACTCATCACATATCACGACAATAACACACTCTCACACTGATCATCATTTAGCACAAATCTAGAACAAAACACACACACACACACACACACACACACACACACACACACACACACACACACACACACACACACACACACACACAATTCTTCTTCTTCAGCTGTACTCACAGAAGCGGCACTTCCACGATGAGATGCACCAAATTACAGACCAGCTCCTCCAGAAGATCCTCACAGAGGGAGTCTGAAAACACACATCAAATAAAAAAATAATTATGTCATTAGCCAAGTTTCCAGCCAAAAACGTGAACTAGATTTATGTGAATTTAACTGGAATATCACATAAAACATTTGTAAATACAGAGAGTTTTCCATACAATAAGTCAAAGAGATCAAAATGGTCACTGTCTGATAAACTGGTGGCAAATATCATACAGAAAAGCCACTGTAGTCTTTTTTTCTCCTCTAACAAATGAGTTGCTCCTCAGAAGACGAAATGCAATGAACGTGCGGTGGCGTTTGCAGGCGTGAGATGCTATTTGTGAATGCAGACAGATGCTCAAGACAGTTCTGGAGGTAATAATAATAATAATAGTAATACTGAACCACTGTGATGACAGACTTTGGCTGAGGGATTTTGGAAAGACCAAATCAACATTTCAGATGTTTTACACTGTGCTCACTGGTTTGTCCATTAACGCCGTCTCATCACAACCAATTCTATCATGACATGACCTGTTAAAACTAAATCACAAGACTTTTTTTGAAGCGCATGCTGGAATATATTCGGTGACTGTTTCCATAGTAGTTTTTGCACATTTTTTTCCTATCAGCTAAAATGTTTGTCCTTCTCAGTTGTGTGCAGAAGCTTTTTAAATGCATTTCCATGAAGCATGTTTTGTTTTTTGCAATACTCCAAAATGCACATTAAAATAGGTGGTGCATGAAAAGATAGTTAGAGTAGTCTGTGTAGGTCAGTGGAGTTGTATGATGACCACAGTGACTGGTCAGAGATGACATTTGTGCTCATATGTGGCAGCATTTGGCTGAAGGTTGTGACACATTGAGCGACTGAGAAACTGTCTGGGACAGATGAACCAAAGCCAAAGATCCAGACAGTCCTTTTGGTGTTTACAGTTTACAGAAAGTGCTCAAAAACGCTGTTATTTTTGTCTTTCAACCATTATTAATAAGAAGTCACTGAACTAACACTTAAATTAATATATAAATATTCCATACTTTGTTTTTAGAAATATTTTCTTGGTAAAAATAATGAAAAATAACATAGAGAACCCAAATTACAAACCAGAAATTAATAAGATTAAAATACATAAATAATATGTTAGAAATACAACAAATAAATAAATAAATAAATCTGGTCTATACCCCCAAAAATGTAGCTTATACCTTAAAATAAATGAGCAAAACAGCTTTAAAAGGGACTAATAATGTATTATTTCACATATCAATGTTAGGACTAGTCTGAAGTAATTATGCATTTGAATAAAAGTCAAATTTTGGTATATGTTTGCTCTGGGAGCTCTGGTTTTCCCCACAGTCCAAAGACATGCGCTGTATGTGAATTGGATGGAACTAAATTGGCAGTACTGTATGAGTGTGAATTAGTTTCCCAGTACTGGGTTGTGGCTGGAAGGGCATCTGCTGCGTAAAACATATGCTGGAACAGTTGGCGGTTCATTCTGCTGTGGTGACCCTTGTTAAATAAGGGACTAAGCTGAAGCAAAATGAATGAATGAATGAATGAATGAATGCTGTAAAAGTATACATGCTCTATATACATGTTAGATAATATGTTTATTCTCTAAAATATGCTTATTATCTTCTTTTTTTATTATCCAAAACAACAATACAATCTATTCTGTTTTCAATTAGCTAACAAGATAAAAATCTGGTCATGCTTTATTTTAAAGTACAATTCTCTCAATTAACAAACCATTAGCTGTGACTTTAAGCTCAGTGAACACCTACTTTGCTGCTTGTTAATTGTTATTAAGGTAGTAGTTGGGTTTGGGTATTGGGTATGATTAGGGATGTAGAATTTAATAATCATGCAGAATATGTGCTTTATAAGTACTAATGAACAGCTAATAACTTCATAATAGCCAGGCAATAAGTCACTAGTTAGTAGTGAGAATTGTTACCAAAAAGGAAATACTGTATAACCAAGCCCAAAAGTGGCCATGTGAATACAGGGTAAGCGTTGAATTAGTGTGTGATACCGTATGTTCCCGGCGCCCTCTCCTGGTAGGAGAACTGTAGATGCAGCTCTTCTTCACTCATCTCCCTGATGAAGACCTTCAGCAAACAGCGCACCAGGAACAGAGCATTATGGGCCTGCCAGATGAACAACTGACTAGAGAGAGAGAGAGAGAGAGAGAGAGAGAGAGAGAGAGAG
>CAIGQW010000399.1:3525013-3538179 GCA_903798125.1 Danio choprae | reverse complement strand
ATAGCAATTACAGTAACACATTTTTATTCCAATTTTTGATGCATGTCAAGTTGCCTAGTATATTGCCTAGTAGTCAAGTTGCCAATCTACTTACAATTCTGAAATCCATTCATTCATTCATTTTCTTTTCGGCTTAGTCCCTTTATTAATCTGGGGTCGCCACAGCGGAATGAACCACCAACTTATCCAGCATATGTTTTACGCAGCAGATGCCCTTCCAGCCACAACCCATCACTGGGAAACCTCCATACACACTCATTCATTCACACACACACTCATACACTATGGACAATTTAGCTTACCCAATTCCCCTCTACCGCATGTCTTTGGACTTGTGGGGGAAACCGGTACACCCGGAGGAAAGCCACGCCAACACGGGGAGAACATGCAAACTCCACACAGAAATGTCAACTGACCCAGCCGAGGCTCGAACCAGCGACCTTCTTGCTGTGAGGCGATTGTGCTACCCACTGCGCCACCACATCGCCAATTCTGAAATTATATACTATTATTGTTATATTAGTTATATTATCTGTATATAACACTGTATACCAGTCTAAAAAAATTCTATTATTATATAGATATATTATATTAGGTGTGTAATGGTACACAGAAATCATGGCTCAGTTACCTCGGTTTTGATTTAAGCAATAAATCCTGTTCTGTTTATTCTGAACAGACAGAACATTTTCATCACAATCAGCTACAGATTAGTATCAGTATTACTCGTTGGAGTACATGAGTCGAATTGTGACGCCTGTACTGTGACTGTTCAAGAGGAATATGTGCACTGTTATATATATATATATATATATATATATATAGCTTAAATAAGGTTCAATATATATTATCTGTCTATCTATATGCATTTATATACATAAAAACATGTATTTTTTATTGTGAATTTATAATAAACATATAAATGAATAAAATACACTTTTACCACTATTTACAAAATATACCTGCTAAAATATTATTCAGTTTACAATGCAAAAAATCATGTCAAACATATTTATGACCCAATTAGTAACATTTTTTTTATGTATTTAAGGCTAAAAATGCAGCCTTAAAATACTAATTAATTGTCATTTTTAAACTTTATCACTGTCTTTCAAAACACTACCAATTACCTATTTTGATCTCTTAAATATAATAAAATGACTTAATTCAAAAATAAATATGCTAAATCATTAAGGGACAATGTTTGGCCCATTTTTATTTTTTGTTTTATTAAATTCTGTAAAAACTAAAGCGGACACTGTCAATTCAACACCTGTTATTTAATGCAAACACCAATATGGGTCTTCTCATCTTTGACACATAAACATACATCCATGCAAATATTATACGCACATATAATGTCTTGTTTCTTGTTCAATCTTTTGTGACTGTCCAATGAAAAAGGTGTTATTGCAATAATTAGTATATTACTAATCAGTAATTAGTATTAGTATTTATACAGTAACACCTATTAATGAGTATTCAATGCAATGCAATTATCAACATTACAGGTGATTTGAGGTAAATACGGCACCTAATGAATGACTTGCAATATACAGATAATGATTTACATATTCAAATTCTAATAATCTCTCCAATGTTTGGGCTGTATTTCTGTTGTACAGAGTGTAATGTAGATACTACATTTACCATAATTACCGAACTACACAAGCAACATCAGTCTAATAAACGCAGACTAAATATGATTTAACACGCTGTAATTAAGACTGGTCAATAATGAACAATTCAAAACTTCCTGCAAGTATTTTATTCATTTACTTTAACACATTTAGCTTTCCTCTGCTGTCTTCCTGTCAAATAACACTCTTTTTACACTCAACGCAGAATCCGGTTAAATATTCATTTTATATGGCTACATCTCGGTGCTCCACTGTTTATGTACAAGTTAATAAGTGTCCAGGGAGCAGGAATAGTTAGCAAACATTAGCCTGCAGACTCGAGTGAATGGAGAAACCCATTATAAACCCGTTAGCTTATATGCTAACATGCTAGTAGGCTAGCGGCAAGAATAACTTACCTGTTATATGTCAGAGCTGACAGCGCCTCAGAAAAGCCACTCTCGTTTCGTAACACAGGCCCCTTTGTATTTTCAGATGAGTACGAGTAAATAAGTTACAACTAGTGATTGTAAATATCCGGTAAAGTGTGTTTAACAGTGTAAGTTGCTGTGCTGTATTGACTCTGCGTCTCCACGTCGCCAATGACGCTCGTGACATCCCACCTTGCAGAGCACGCGCAGAAGAACGAGCCAATCACATTGAGAACCTGCCTCATGAATATTAACGAGTATGCTAAAGAGAATGAGAAGGTAAATGAGAACTAGTTAATATTCAATACCTTGACGTTTCAAGTTGATAAATGCGCTTCTGTGAAATATTTAAAAATGATTCAGATCTGCTGAAGACACGTAAGAAATATATACATATATTAAATGTAAAGACATGAGTTTTGAACGTTTAACAAAGTGATTTTTATTGCAATATAGCCGCATTGCCGGTTTGTAAACATTCAGGATGCGCGCGCATCGAGGTTGCAGAAAAAAACCGCTAGCATTTACAGTGAGGGAATGACATCCGATGCGGTACAGAGTTTGTTGTTGTATTAGAGATATATTATATTGATTACATATTATATATATTATTTAAATAATGCTTTCAGCGTGTTATAACAGCTTGTCACCCAGTGATAAGCACAGTTATTCGGCAAAATTAACGTTAATTAAAGTGAGCGGCGTTCGTCTGACAGGTCCATTTGCGATGGCACCCTCCCAATGGATATTGGATAAGATGAAATGGCCGAGCATCCAGCCCGAAATATACAACTACCTCATTGAAACTCCAAGTGATTTTACAAGAGAGAAGTTAAAGGCCTACAAGTCTTTGGATGCCTACAATTTTGTTCTGTGTGGTCATGTGCAAGAAATAATGTCCCATGATTACCAGATTCAAAACTTTGTAGTTCTAAAAACCGAGGTTCTGCCTAGCCGAAGACAAGGACAGAAGACGGAGCTGTACAAGGCCTGGGTCATCATCAAGCAAAACAACTGCATGCTGACAGCGAGCTGCGCCTGTTCGGCAGGGTATGTGAACGGCAGGGTTTGCAATCACGTGGTTCTGGTGACACGCAAAATTCAGATGGAGGGAAGTAAACCACTGACAGAGGTGGTAAATATTATATTCACGAATGTACATTTTCTTCATCATTACCTGACTTGCAGGATTTTCTTACATTGAATTCCTTAAATTGTTTAATTACTACTTTACAAAATGTTTACAGCAAAGCAAGTGTAAAAACTGAAGTTTTATAAGGACTTCGTAAATATTGTTTAATTGGATAGTTTTGCCTCTATACCCTGTTTATTATTTTATTTAATATTATGTATTTTCTTTTACTTAATTCCCCCCTACCCGTTTGTTATTGTACTTGATGTCATCCAATGTTATGGTTAATATGATTGTAGTGTTAAAACACAATAAAAAAATTAAAAAGATTTGTAATCACACACACACACACACACACACACACACACACACACACATACACATACGCATACACATACACACACACACACACACACACACAGACAAATTCAGAAGTGTTCCTGGTCACATACATTGAAGTAGATTGATAAATATGGTCTTATTTTACAGAAAACCCTCCAATTTTATGATGCATGTAGGATATTGCATATTTTTGTTCATTGCTTTTGAAGGTTTTTGTGTTATTTACGGTCTGTGTGGTCCATGTTCTTGCTGAAGGTTTCATTTTATTCCACTAGGGGGCAGTAAAGTGTTTCTAGTTTTCTTTCATTCATTTTCTTTTCGGCTTAGTCCCTTTATTAATCTGGGGTCGCCACAGCGGAATGAACCGCTGTTTTTACGCGGCGGATGCCCTTCCAGCTGCAACCCATCACTGGGAAACATTCATACTCATTCATACACACACACTCATTCATTCATTCACACTCATACACTACAGACAATTTAGCGTACCCAATTCCCCTATAGCGCATGTGTTTGGACTGTGTGGGAAACCGGAGCACCCAAAGGAAACCCACGCCAACACAGGGAGAACATGCAAACTCCACACAGAAATGCCAACTGACTTAGCCGAGGCTCGACCCGGCAACCTTCTTGCTGTGAGGCGATCGTGCTACCCACTGTGCCACCGTGATGCCCATATATATATATATATATATATTTCAACATAATAGTTTTAATAACTCTTTTCTAACTGATTTCTTTTCTTTGGTGACAGTGCATGATATGTATTTTTACTTGTTTTGCAAGCTACTAGTATTCAGCTTAAAGTGCAATTTAAAGGCTTAACTAAGTTAATTCAGCAAGTCATTGGACAACAGGGGTTTGTTCTGTAGCCAAGCGGCAAAAGTAAAAAAATCTTAAGGGGGCTAATAATTAATAATATATAATATATTAATAATATTCCGCTGCGTAAAACATATGCTGGATAAGTTGGCGGTTCATTCCGCTGTGGCGACCCCAGATTAATAAACGCACTAAGCCGAAGGAAAATGAATGAATGAATGAATGAATGAATGAATAAATATTTAGTGAAACAAAAATATTGCATTCAGTGACAAAACATGAACACGTGAAGATAACTGAAGATTAATTAAAGCCAAAAAGTAAATGAATGAATGTCATTCCAATGCTTTTCATGCCGCCTTTTCTTGTTTCTCAGCCAGTTTCTCGAACTCTTCTCCCTTTATGAGGAAAAACTTTTGGATTTTTATAAATATTTTCTTGTTTTGGCCGATTTAAACAACTATAAACAACATAAAACAGAAACATTTTGATTCCCATGTAGAAGAATCACGTCCTGACCTCCATCTGAATTTCGCACGTCATCTGAAAACAGCCTACACAACCACCGTCCCAGACAATACATCGCTTTAAACTATTAAAGTCACTTTTTTTTCCACTTTTCATGGTTAAAGGTTGTTGGAAAAAAGATCAAAGTCCCATAATGCAACGCCAAAGCAGAAATAAACGGGGAAAATAAAAAACATGAATCCCAAAATGGCCTCACGGTGGCGCAGTGGGTAGCACGTTCGCCTCACAGCAAGAAGGTCGCTGGTTCGAGCCTCGGCTGGGTCAGTTGGCGTTTCTGTGTGGAGTTTGCATGTTCTCCCCGTGTTGGCGTGGGTTTCCTCCGGGTGCTCCGGTTTCCCCCACAGTCCAAAGACACGCGCTATAGGTGAATTGGGTAAGCTAAATTGTCCGTAGTGTATGTGTGTGAATGAGTGTGTGTGGATGTTTCCCAGTGATGGGTTGCAGCTGGAAGGGCATCCGCTACGTAAAATATGTGCTGGACAAGTTGGCGGTTCATTCCGCTGTGGCGACCCCAGATTAATAAAGGGACTAAGCCGAAATGAAAATAAATGAATGAATCCCAAAGTGAAGTTTATTTATAAACTAATTTGGAGAGGATCACATGCTTATGATTGCTTCGGCTGGTCCCGCATTATCCAATTCATGATTCACCAATCAGACGATTCCTGAGCCACTATAAATATCCTAAGTTTCATATCACAGCGATCTTCATTTTGAAGAATCCCCCCTTCCACCCCTACTCCTCCTTTCCTAGATGGGTGGCACGGTGGCCCAGTGGTTAGCACTGTTGCCTCACAGCAAGAACGTCACTGGTTCTAGTCCTTACCAAGCCAGCCGACGTTTCTGTGTGGAGTTTACACGTTCTCCCCGTGCTCACGTGGGTTTCCACCGGGTTCCCCGGTTTCCTCCCACCGTCCTAAAACATGCAACTTAAGTTAATTGACTAATCCAACTCGGCATCTAGACATGCTCCTAGTAAGTAGTCATCTCAAGAGCAATCACTATCTGTTCATTAGCTACTACAGCAGGGGAGTTCTCCAGATCTACCTAAGCTCAAACTCCCCTCTCGCCTTGCAAACGGGAGGGAGTCCCGGGCTGGAGGATCTATGAGCTCAGGGCTCTCTCCCGGGACAGCATGCCAAACAAGCTTTATAACCAATCCTCAGCTCAGTGTGAACTCTTGAAATACGGAAAACAGCTAATTTACGGATATTATTTCTTACAGTGCATTTACTCTCAAATGAAGACCATTTTCTCCGTAAAACAACGACGAACAGTCTGTATCTAATTCTTTATTTATAGACATCTGTGCAAAGTATATTACAGTACATTACAGACAGACACAATGTGTAAATGCAGATCTGTCATATTGACATGGCTGAATAAAGCCTATTCGCTTCATCCGTCGTGAACGTCGGCCAAATAAATATCGTGTTTCTCATCATAATATTGTCGATTCTTAAAAACGTAACAGTTTCCACGTAACTAGGGTTACAATAAGAAAGGTGTCCACCTCCCAGACCCCTGTACCAAAGTGCAAAGTCATTTTTATGAGAGAAGAAAACCTGATCATCAGCCGTATCTGAAGGCGAGACCACCCATATATAAAATAAACTCACAGAACAACGAAGACACCACAGCGAGTGCATTAAAAATATGATCCATGAGCTGATTTGATGGGACGTATGTATAAAATAACAGAACAAGACCGGTTTCTGAGTATTAATAGAGGAATATTAATGTAAACATGACGCTTCGCCTCTCTAAAAGTCATTCATTCACGGTTTATAAGGAATATCATCGAGGAGAAAAACACCCACACCCTGAAAAAATGAAACCCTCAGGAAAATCCAATGAGAGGATCGTGGGAATTCGGCCCTTCTGCTTCTGCAGAAAGGGTTTAAAAGTGTACATTATGGAAATCAAGATGATAATTCCTTATAGAGTTCACATTTATGCAGAAACGTATTCATAATGAAAGCACAACTGAACCAACAGCCTTCATTACACGACAACAAAATATTTTCTCAATCAGGAGGTTTTTTGTCTTGTTCTTCCCATAAATATACGTAAACGAGATTTTCAGCAATTTCACAGAATGTTGTAGATGTTTATTTTAATGATCTTTTTTATTTTTATGCATAAATTGGAAAAAAGGTAAACATTTTGAGCTTTTTGCTTCAAGACGAAAAGTACTTGTCAACTGAAAAATGTCATTATATATATATATATATATATATATATATATATATATATATATATATGTATGTATTATTATTATTATTATTTGCATTAAATATGCTTTCCAAATGTGTAGACATCCTTATGTGAAATGACTCAAAATGAACTTCACATGAGAGCAAATGAATATGGTCAGATTAAGTTGAATGGTAATTGTCTGGTTTTGAGGACAGATTTAATTATACAAATATAACATTTATATACTCCATACATGTGAAGATGTTTCCATATTTCTTTAAATGGGGAAAAAAAGACAAAAACATTTGGAAAATATTTTTTTTGCAGTGTACAAATAAAGAACCTTTTCATTGTTGGTGAGATTGCAAACACGCACGCACGCACGCACGCACGCGCGCATACACACACGCACAGACACACACGCACGCACAGACACACACGCACGCACAGACACACACGCACACACACACATACGCATACATACACGCACAGACAGACACACACGCACAGACAGACACACACACACGCACGCTCGCACACACATACGCACACTCGCACAGACACATACACACATACGCATACACACACGCACAGACACACACACACACACACACGCACGCTCGCACACACATACGCACACTCGCACACACATACGCGCACACACAGACACACGCACGCACGCACACACACAAACAAGCACACTTTACATTTTAATAGATGCTGAGATTACAAACACATTCAGACACACACACACAAACAAACACGCACACAAACTTTACATTTTAATTGTTGGTGAAATTACAAACACACACACACACACACACACACACACACACACACACACACACAGGTAAACATACACGCAAACATACACACTTTACATTTTAATTGTTAATGAAATTACAAACACATTCAGACACACACAAACACAAACACACACTTTAAAATTTAGTTGTTGGTGAAATTACAAACACCGTCACTCTCACTCACACACACACACACACACACACACACACACACACACACACACACACACACACACACAAACATACACACTTTACATTTTAATAGATGGTGAGATTACAAACACATTCAGACACACACACACGCGCACACACACACACACACAGACATAAACGCGCACACACACACACACACAGACATAAATGCACACAAACATACACACTTTATCTCCCTTTCAAATTAAACTGGAATATTCTGAAAAAAGAAAGAAAACAAAAGCGTGACACAAAATAACAACCTGAGATGACCGATGTGTTGTACACCAATGTTGCACACCGATGTGTCGCACACCAATGTGTCGCACGCCGATGTGTCGCACGCCGATGAGTCGCACACCGATGTGTCGCACACCGATGTGTTGTACACTTTGCTCAACATTAAAACCAGCTCAGATCTTCAGTGTTTACTAGTACTTCCTTTTAAGCCCTTTTTCCCCATTCCCCATTGGCTTGTTGTTTAGTCCCGCCCCTAAGAATGACACTTGGCCTCCTCTGATTGGCTGTGCTGAGGGTGTGAAGGCACGTTCGGCGTGTGTTAGTGATAGTTTCAGATGTTTTCAGCGTGAGGAACTTCTCGAATGCTGTCTCTGAGCTCGGGTCGGACCCGCGGCCGCTGCCGGATGCTCCGTCCCGACGCGATCAGGTCTGCGTAACCGCGTGAGTGCGAGAAGGCGTACGCGGAGCGACGGGAGCGTCCGCCGCGCTGGAACGTGGGCTTCCTCTTCTTCCTCTCGTCTTCGTCATCCTCAAGCTCGTATTTCTTCCTGTTCCTCTGGACCTGCAAGAAAATAACACACTGTGAGCTTAGTTCTGTGTATTAAAGTACACATGAAATCCAAACTAACCATATGATAGTGTTAGCTCACATTGCTAGTTTTGTGCTAAACAATTCATCTGTGCATGTCATGAAGAACAAAATAACGGTTTGCCCTTGTAATCTTTAATTGAACTCTAAAAATGCACTTCCTGTTTGTTTCCAGTTAGGTAACAGGGCGTGAGGTATTGGGCGGGGCTAACATACTTAACCACGCCCCTCCAGCTGTCAGTTTTGACAACAAACAGAGATGGTGAGGAGGAGGAGTCTGTTAGGTTGTAATAACTCTCCCCAAACCCTTTTCCCCATCTTTCTGAATGAAACGTCTACTTTACTACATCCAATCAGCTCGCAGTAGAGAAAAACAAGCCACGCCCACTGTTTTCGCATTTAATATTCAGTTTCTCCATGAACTGCGTCACAATATGAAAACAAAACAAACAAAAATGGTAGCGGCTTCCAGTTCATGCAGACTTTAAAGACCTTCTTTATGTTATTGTGTAGATGTGTTCAATGAAGTGTGTACATGTCAAAATGACAATACGTTACTTTTAATCATTCTAAACATAATATTCACATGCGCTGCATTTCTTACATCTTTTACTTTGTTTCTAGTCCAAATATCTATTTAAATATTAAATATCTAGCATTTTATAGACAAGTAAAAATATATTTTGTTCTTATTTAAGAAATAATGTCATAATTAAGTTTGAGTTTTCCCTTTGAACATAGTAAATAATCTGCCAGTGGGATAAGTAAAAGAATTCTGCACTTCTGAGTATGCCTCACGTAGGTGAGTGGGCTTGACAAACCACCTGTAGAAAACACACTCTTGTATGCATATATGTATATTGTGTACTTTAGGATCTCACCTTGTCTCCGACTGAGGGGTAGATGGTTTGATAGAGGAACTGGATGCAGATGACAGGAAGTAAACAGACTCCCACAGTCAGGATGATGGTGAGCCACAGATACGGCTGTCGGAGAGCGTTAGACGCAGCGCCTGCATGACAACACAACAAGCAGAATATTAACACACTCAAACACTGTGCTGGAAACATCGCCAGTATAAATCGGACATTTCAGAATTATTTGAATAAACAATGAATTCATAACTTGAAAAAGCTTTTGTTTGTTTATATATACATATATAAATATTTAAATAAATAAATATTATTATTATATATATATATAATCTTTATTTAAATATATGACTTAATACATTTTAAAGTTGAAAAGAAAACATTGCTAATTTTCATTTAAAGGTTTTTTAAACAAAATTTTAAACATTTATTGCTTTACCACCAAGTTTTCATTTAATTTGACCTTTTCTTTAAATTTTAATAGTTTTGTTTTTTATAACTATTCATTAATTAATTAGTTAATTCATTCATTCATTCATTTTCTTTTCGGCTTATTCCCTTTATTATTCTGGGGTCACCACAGCGGAATGAACCGCCAACTTATCCAGCATATATTTTACGCAGCGGATGCCCTTCCAGCTGCAACCCATCACTGGGAAACACCCATACACTCATTTACACTCAAACACTACGGACAATTTAGCCTACCTAATTCACCTGTACCGCATGTTTTGACTTGTGGGGGAAACCGGAGCACCCGGAGGAAACCCACGCGAAAACAGGCAGAACATGCAAACTCCACACAGAAATCCCGAGGCTCGAACCAGCGACCTTCTTGCTGTGAGGTGATTGTGCTACCCACTGAGTCACTGTGACGCCTTTTTTATAACTACTAATTAGTCATTTTAGTTTCTGAAACATTTGTAATTTTAATGATATGATTTAGAATTTATTTTTTGATTTAGATTTTTTATTTATTTATTTTTTCAATCATTAATTTTCCTTCGTCTTAGTCTCTATTTCAGAGGTTGCCACAGCGGAATGAACCGCCAACTATTCCAGCATATGTTTTACGCAGTGGATGCCCTTCCAGCTGCAACCCAGTACTGGGAAACCCCCACACAACCAGCGTTTGGACTCAAACCAGCATCAAACCTCTTCTTGCTGTGAGGTGACAGTGCTTACCACTGAACCACCGTGCCACCCTTGGCTCCATTATAAAAACTAAAAAGAGTAAACATGAGTGTATTATTGCCCACCTGTGAAAGTGAAGGTGTTTGGGAAAATGACGTGGATTCCTGCGCTGTGGATGTCAAACATGATGCCGAAATAGAGAGCGATGCTGCCGAGAACCGCAAAAAAGTTGACAAAAGTCCAGTACGAGGTGTTCAAGGAGATCTGCGGAGGTCAAGAAATAAAAACATGACATTACATCAACCCCAGAGTTTCCATCAGTGTGTTCATGTACTTCAAATATGAACATTTTCATATTTGTCCATATGATGAACAATTTTTGTAGATTGAGCGCGAGTGTGTGTTCAGGCACCTGCAGGTTGACGGTGATGATGAGCGACGAAGCTGCAACCACAGCGAAGGACTGGTAATCTGATGGAGCTTCTCCATCTTGGCCCATGGTCTGCAGGAAAGCTCCGTACGGGATGAAGAAGATCATGAGCGACGTGAAGATGCCGTGAAACAGGCTGATGAAGAAGTTCCTGTAGTTGAAGAGTGCCCCCTGCTGACCCGGAAGATAAAGCTTCGGGAAGCGCAGACTCAGCTTATCATTCACATCCTGCACAAGAGGAAATTTGAAGAGGAGAAACGTAAATAGAGAGCATTTTACTTTCATACAGTTTGAAGCTCACAGAACTGACACTGAATTTTAGTGCCTTATCTTATTTGAGGTAATTAAAATATATATATTAATGTTGGCGGCAGCACGGTGGCGCAGTGAGTAGCACAATCGCCTCACAGCAAGAAGGTCCCTTTATTATTCTGCGGTCGCCACAGCGGAATGAACCGCCAACTTATCCAGCATACGTTTTACGCAGCGGATGCCCTTCCAGCTGCAACCCACCACTGGGAAACATGCATATACACTCATTCACACACATACACTACGGACAATTTAGCTTACCCAATTCACCTATAGCACATGTCTTTGGACTTGTGGGGGAAACCGGAGCACACGGAGGAAACCCACGCCAACACGGGGAGAACATGCAAACTCCCCACAGAAATGCCAACTGACCCAGCCGAGGCTCGAACCAGTGACCTTCTTGCTGTGAGGCGATCGTGCTACCCACTGCGCCACCGTGAGGCCCTAAACCATTTAAATTGAGATTTAAAATATTCCACCTGCTAAAATGTTATGGGAATATGCTTTTTTCCCCATGTTTAAACACTTAGTACTTTTAAATAAAAGTGCTTAATGCATCTCTTTTTAAAATCATTATTGATATTATTTATTATTAAAAGCATTATTTCATTGTGTTAGTTAATGATAAAATCCCTCATTATGCCATTTGTTTGAGTCTGCCGTGATGAGCTGAATTCTCTTATTATTATTATAAGAGAAGATATTATTACTATATTATTATTATTATTGTGCGTTAATGATACCTGATCCAGAAGGCCGACGAGGAGAACAGGTAAACTGCTGTAGCAGACGTTATAGAGGGTGATGAACCAGTCTTCATACGCCGTCTGAAACACAACAACACCTTGAAAACCACTTGAGGGAGATTAAATGATTTTTAAAGAGATCCCTCAAATCCCCTCTGTTAAAACTCTTGCATTTAATGTAAAATAAAATGTAATTAAATTAAATGAAACAAGAATTCTGAACCTGACAGGGTTTTTTTGTGTCAGACGTTTATGCAAATGAGCATGTTTAATAAAACAATGCCTGATTTGCATAATTTAGAAATCTTGTAACACTAAATTTAATCAAATTAACTGTGGAAGTAGAGTCAACATAGTTGTTTTTTAGCATAGTTGTTTTTTTTTTCACCTTAAATGGACAGATCACCTTATATTGAGTGTAGATGTGATTGTCTGACCTGCGAGGAGAAGCCGTTGAAGAAGGAGAACCAGAAGTGGACAAGCGTGAAGGCGAAGTTCTTGTAGAAAAAGTAGCGCAGGAACTTGCACATGCGGATGTAGGACCAGCGGCCATGTACCAGCAGGAGGCGCTGCAGGAAGCAGAACTGAGCGAAGGCGTAATCGCTGGACATCACAGCCTGCATGCCTTCTTGACCACTGATGCCCACACCGATGTCTGCGGCTGCACAAGAGAAGAAGAAAAAGAGGAAGATGGAGGAGGAGAAGAAGATGTTTAAAATGAGTCAAACACAAGTGTCTGGATGGGGGATGCTCTCACTAGAACTAACAT
>CAIGQW010000399.1:3406774-3435013 GCA_903798125.1 Danio choprae | reverse complement strand
ATATATATTCTTGACATCATAGCGTGGAACTCTTCACAGCGCGCGTTTAATCCGCACGGACTCTTTTCTGTTGGCTCCGTTCCGTACGGAAGTGGTTTTCGTTGGTTCCGTACGGAAGTAAATCATTATTATTTACTAAACAGGAACAGTACGATATCGATCATCTGTAGATTAGATTATTCAGTGTTAGTTTGTGTCGGGCAGCAGAATGCGCTGGGCCTGGCTGCTGTCGGCCGGCTGTGTGCTGTGGATCTGCTCTCTGACAGCCGCTATTGAGCCCATCAGCACCAGTATAGCGGTCGGAATGGCAGCGGCTCTGACGTGCTTTCTGGCCGGATATCAGAACATGTTTTATCACTTTAATGAGTGCTGCAGACCCGAGTGGATCTCTTACAACAAAACAGGTTCGTCTGACCTTTATTTATTGATTTAGGACGTAAACAATAAATTACATTTAGTCATTTTGAAAACGCTTTTTTGTGGAGTTGAGTCTTCATGTTTATTACAATTTATTCTTATTTTAATGGATATAACGGTTTAATAAAACGGTTTTGTTTAAATGCACCAAATATTATAGGCTATATTCAACGAGAAATTGATAAATTTTATTATTGGAGAAATATGTGTATTAAATTATGCTGACATATATAATCCTCGATTTCTAAGTCTGCGCGTTCATCTTTTATTTTTATTTCTATAGCGCTTTTACAATGTAGATTGTGTCAATGCAGCTTAACATAGAAGTTGTAGTAAATTGAAGCTGTGTCAGTCCGGTTTTCAGAGTTGACTTTCAGTTTAGTTTAGTTCAGTTCAGTTCAGTGTGGTTAAATTTTCACTGCTGAAAGTCCAAACACTGAAGAGCAAATCCATCGATGCGCAGCTCCACAAGTCCCAAACCAAGCAAGCCAGTGGCGAGAAACAGACTTCACCAATTGATGAAAAGTGTAGGAAAAAACCTTGAGAGAAACCAGGCTCAGTTGGGCACGACCATTTCTCCTCTGGCCAAACATCCTGTGCAGAGCTGCAGTCTAGGCGCTGGAGCGTCTATCGTGGAGAAGCTGCAGGTGTGAGTAGGTCACCGGCGGGTGTTCAGGCTGGCCCACGGGATCAATGCGGAAACTCGTCTGTCACTGGGGTCTTTCAGGAATCAGTCTCATTCTCTCCACTTCTCCATGACCACCACAGCATCTGCTCAGGACACGGCCTGGTCCAGGATTATGAAGACCTGGGGATAATGAAAAACTGGCTAACATAAACGTGAATGCCGTTCAAATTATAATGTCTTTTGGGAAGTGTTCCCCACTCGGGTTGCCCTAATTAATGCAGCCTAACTATCCTTTAGAGGATTTCAAAAGGATTTGTGTTTTATGTGTATGCTAATGCCAAGAGATGTGTAATTTCCACATTCACATTCATTCATTCATTTTCATTTCGGCTTAGTCCCTTTATTAATCTGGGGTCGCCACAGCGGAATGAACCGCCAACTTGGGCGTGTTTGTGTTTATTATATCCCGCAGAATTACCATACAAAAATCCCATGTTTGCATATCCTTTATTGGGTTTCTATCCACTGTTGTAGTTGTTTGTTTTGTGCAAATAATAATTGGAATTGTTAATATATATATATATATATATATATATATATATATATATATATATATAATACAGGCAAATGTTGTTTATTTTTAAAATTGTTGTTTGTTTTATTTTCGTTTTATTATGATCTGTTCAATTATAAATTTATTAAGTTTTTAAGCAAAATGTTGTGTGTGTAGTCCAATAGTCGTTTATTAAACGCATATAAATAATAATCATTGTTTTAAAATGATTGTTTTATTTGTAAAGTTGTCTTCGTTGTCTTGAGAACTTTAATATATTGCTTTTATGCTTTTATTTATTTGATAAAATAATGTTATTATTCTTTATTTCTATTGCTTTTAAAGAACAATAATACAGAAAAATGTTATATATGATTTTAATAATGACTTTTTCTAATCATATAATTGTTTTATTGTATCTATATTATCATAATTATTTTGAATAATAATACATCAAATTAGGGCCGCAAGATATTGGAAACATTTGACATTGCGATATTTTTTTCCCTGCGATTTATATATTGCGATTAGAAATACTATTTCACCACATTACTTAAATTGGAAAGTCATTACTTTAGATTAATTGGGATGATTTTGTATGGGAGTGAAATATATTTTATTTAAATGATGGTATACATAAAATAAAAAAATAATAATTATATATATATATATATATATATATATATATATATTTATTTATTTATTATTTTTTTTATTACAATTTTTAATTAATGCAGCCAAATGTTGTTTATTTTCAAAATTGTTGTTTGTTTTATGTTCGTTTTATAATGATCTGTTCAATTATAAATGTATTAAGTTAAGCAAAATGTTATGTGTGTAGTCCAATAGTCGTTTATTAAACGCATATAAATAATAATCATTGTTTTAAAATGATTGTTTAATTTGTAAAGTTGTCTTCGTATGAACAGTAGATTTCTCTACTTCATGAGAACTTTAATTTATTTCTTTTATGCTTTTATTTATTTGATAAAATAATGTTATTGTTCTTTATTTCTATTGCTTTTAAAAAACAATAATACAGCAGAATGTTATGTTATATATGTTATACGTCTCACATATATGATTTTATTAATAATTTTTTCTAATCATATAATTGTTTTATTGTATTTATATTATCATAATTATTTTGAATTATTATGATGAATTAATATTATGATGAATAATTAGGGCCGCAAGATATTGGAAACATTTGACATTGCGATATTTTTTTCCCCCTTCAATTTATATTTTGCGATATAAATACAATTTCACCACATTACTTATATTGGAATGTCATTACTTTAGATTAATTGGGATGATTTTGTATGTGAGTGAAATATATTTTATTTAAATTATGGTATACATAAAATAGTATATATATATATATATATAATAAAAATACAGTAACAAACAAAATGGAGCAAATGTTAAAGTGAAATAAACAGCATTTTTTGGTTTTCTGGGGAGAGTCTAATCGTATTTACGTACAGAAATTGAATAATCAAATTTAAAAGAGCATTGTATAGTCTTCATCATATCAACAATTCAATAAAATGTATCTGTTTTTTAACTTTGTTCTCTTAATATGCTTTAAACTCTTAAAATGTTCAGATAGGCCTTAAAAATGCTCAATTTTCACTCTATAATGGTTAGATTTTGCAGTGACTTCACAAATCTCGTGTGTTTTAACCTGTGGATTCTGGTCAACTATAATCCCAACTTAACACTGCATATCTTGCGATGTGACTATTGCGGACGCATACATTGCGATATCAATGCTCAAACGATATCTTGTGCAGCCCTACATCAAATGCTGCTTTTAAATGGTCTTAGTAAACAAAGTTTTTTCTCTTGTTTATTTATTATTGTATTTTGTTTTACAACGATTTTGAATTTGATATAAATAATTATTGTTTATTATTATGTTCTTATAATGATTTATTTGAAACTAATAGTCATTTCATTATCTTATTTAACAAAATATCAATGATTTTTGTATTTCATTCATTTTAAAACAATCAATAATCTTCCTTTCAAAATGTTGAATAATATTATGTAAGTCATAATATGGCCAAATATTATTTACATATTTTTAAAACAAATTACTGATTTATTTAATCAGAACTAGCGCATGCATCATAACACTTTAGAGTAGTGGTCCATTAGTTAATGTTAGTTACTATATTTACTAACCTTAACTATGCATGAATGATCTTGTAAAGCGATTATTAATCATAGTTCAACATTTGACTAATGCATTATTAATATCTAATGTTGTGCTTGTTAACACTAGTTAATGCACAGTGAATTAATATGAACATTATTTAACTTAAATAACATGAACTAACGTTAACAAAGATGAATAAATACCGTAATAAACGCATCATTAATTGTTTGTTCTTGTTAGTAAATACAATAATGGACCGTTATTTTAAAGTGTTACCATTTATCATTTAATTATGCACTTGTTTTCTTTCACAGAGCCATTGTAAAAGCAGTTCAGCATTGTGTGACGTTTACCTGTTTTGTCGTGTAATGCATTATTTATTTCTTTAGTTTTAAAGCACAGATGTGAAGTATAAAGCATGTGTTTAATGTAAATTTGTGCTCTCGTCCGCAGGCCTGAAGTATGACCTGGACACAAAGCTCTACGGGCAGCACGTCGCAGGTCAGGTCATCCTGAAAGCCGTCACAGGCTTCATGAACAACAAGAACCCAAAGAAACCGCTGGTTCTGTCCCTGCACGGCTGGACCGGCACCGGGAAGAACTTCGTGAGCCAACTATTGGCTGAAAACATTTACGTGAAAGGCATGAAGAGCAGCTTCGTCCATCTGTTTACAGCAACAGCACACTTTCCTCACGAGATCCACATAGACACCTACAAGGTAAGCTGATTTCATAAAAAAGACTATTGACCTTATTCTGCGATGCAGAAGTGTGCTCGTTTTTGTGATTGTTTTAGAACTTCCGATTCAGTTGTCTATAGGAGAAATGACTAGGAATAACAAACGGTAGAAAATGGTCAAACTTGCTCTACAAACAAGTGTGTTCATGACTATACAGACAAAGCAGAATAATATAATAAGAAAATATCAGTTTGCAACATCAAGCAGCAGAACGAGCTGTTTTTAACGTCTAAACATTAATGGAAGTGAATGAGACGAGAAGTCTTGAGCCAAAAAGATTGAAACGGCTGCACCCGCTCGTACGCGAAAAATAAGGTTAACAGAATACACAAGACATGTCACTCGTATAGTTTTGAATGGGGACAATGGCAAATTAAGCCCCGCCTGCTAGTACAGGACCCAATCAGCAATCACTATAAACTGAGGATTCACCGGGGGAGGGGCTTGGACCAGACTTGTGTTTATACGACAGTTTCTGCAGCTTCATTATGAATCCTCTGGAGTCAGCAAACACACTGGAATCTCAGCAAATTCTTGCGTCACAGACAGAGGTCGCTGTTATTTTGGGAGGAGATTTGCCATCGAGACCAAGGCTACATCCGAAATTCCCTACTATTCAGTAGGTACTGCATTTAAATTTGAGTTTACAACTCAACCGGAACTCGGACATACTACATTCGCCATTTTGTCATGATCACGTGACCTACCCACGTCAATTGCATCACTTCACTCCCATTCATGAATTCTCTTGCGGTGCATCATGGGATAGCGTAGCGTCCATCGGATGCACACTTCAGAATCTCGCCGGATCTAGTAATTCATCTGGGTACTTCTCGCATACTGTTTTACGAATACTATGAATTCGGACGTACTACTCTGCTTGCATACTGTTTTTAGCGTACTAAATAGTATGGAAGTATGTGATTTCGGACGCAGCCTGTGTTGTGAATTACTTCAGAAGACCAGCGCGATTGGATTAGGCATTATTCAGAGGATGATAATGTATAACATGTAAACAGAAACGGCTATAAATGAGGTTGGTGCCATGATCTCGTTGCCCCATGCACGTTAGATTGGACAACCTGATCAGATTTTGCTTGATTCCAACATTTAGACAGTTCAGTGTTGACAACAAACAGAAATAGTGAAGAGGAGGAGTCTGTTAGGTTGTAATAACTCTCCCCAAACCCTTTTCACCATCTTTCTGAATGAAACGCCTACTTTACTACAACCAATCAGCTCGCTGTAGGAAAAAACAAGCCACGCCCACTGTTTTCTTATTTAATAGTCTGTTTCTCTAGAAACTGCATCACAATACAAAAACAAAACAAAAACGGTCGCAGCTTCTGGTTTATGTGGACTTTAAAGGGATTTTGTTTATATGCAAATAGATAGAGTTAAGGTCGTCAAGATACTGGAGTTCATTACCAATGAATACGGAAATTTTTAAAGCGTTCATTTCCCGCTAACATTTGATTAACATGTATTGGTCATTGTGTTCACGTGCTCAACAGAAATTACTGTGATTGGCCGTGAAGGTCATCAGTTCACCGAACTCACCGCTGTTTACTGAGTGTAACCGCAGATACAGGGACACTGGAGCGTTTTAAAGTCACGTCGATGAGCTGGTTTGTCTATAAGCTGACATACGAGCGATCCGCTGATGATTCGCGGCTTTAAAACGCTCCAGTGTCCCTGTATCTGTGGTTACACTCAGTAAACAGCGGTGAGTTCAGTGAACAGATGACCTTCACGGCCAGTCATTTCTGTTGCGCACGTGAACACAATGGCAAATCAGCGCTGTTTAAGAATTCGCTCAACAGCGCTTAAATGTTAGCGGGAAATGGACGTTTTTAAAGTTTCAGTATTGATTGGTACCGAATTCCAGTAGCAAGACAACACTAGGTAGAATTTGTGTTATGCATTTTGCTGTGTGATTATTAAATGGTGATATTATCTGCACAATGTCTCCTGTGGGGTTTAGACGCAGTTACAGGATTGGATACGAGGAAACGTTTCCATCTGCCCTCGTTCCATGTTCATTTTTGATGAAATGGATAAAATGCATCCCGGGTTGATCGACAGTATAAAACCATACCTGGATTTTTACGATAACCTGAATGGAGTGTCGTACAGACAGGCCATCTTCATCTTCCTCAGGTCAGTATCTACAAACAGAAGACTTAGGAATATCTCTTTTTTTTCTGTAGCTTGCAATTTTATGTATTTATTTATTGCTTTTCTGTATAGTTTGATTTATGGTTTTGTATTTAATAAATTTTTTTATCATATATTTGCATAACAAGAACAGTAACTAATCATACACAAAATGCAGAGAAATACTTCAATTCCAGATACAATCACATAAGCAACAAACAAAAAAAGATGAAAATATAAATACATAAAATTCACAGGATTAAGAATTAGGACAACAGAATACACAAGACATGTCACTCGTATAGTTTTGAATGTGGGCAATGGCGAATTAAGCCCCGCCTGCTAGTACAGGACCCAATTCACAATCAATATAAGCTGAGGATTCACCGGGGGAGGGGCTTGGAGCAGACTTGTGTTTATACGACAGTTTCTGCAGCTTCATTATGAATCCTCTGGAGTCAGCAAACGCACTGGAATCTCAGCCAATTCTTGCGTCACAGACATGAAAAATACAACCACATAAAGCTTGAAACCTCTGCTTTTAAATGAACCAACTACACTCGAAAACAAACCAGAAAATACAAATAAATAAAATTCACAGATGATAAATCACAAAAGAAAAGGATGCCAAAGTTGTATGCATCCTTGGTTTCAATGTAATGTTTAAGAGACATTTTGAATGACGTTTTATCATTGGACCATTTTTGTTTGTGTAAATGATATTTCCCATATATACTTACTAATTCTTTTTAGTTGAGATTAGTTGTTTAGTGTGCTTAAACTGTACTCAATGCATGTTTTGCGCAATGCTCGCTTAGTTATTCAGAAAAGCTTTGGAATTTTTTTATTATATATTAATGTAAAACATTATATTAATATAAACATATAATATGTAAAACATATTAATATAACTTGTTTGTTTGCAAAAATGTATTGTATTTATTTATTATAAATTATTGTGTTTTCTTATTTTTTTTTTTTTTGCTGCCATGAAAATAGCCTGAGATGCTGCCATGGCGTTAAAAATACACAATATTATGATCTGACTCGTAGTGTGCCTGATGTCTGCTGCCAAGTTGGGAGATGTGGACAAAATAAAATCTGTTTTCTATTTATTTTAAATAGTTATAATTAAACAACACACAAACGACCAGTCAAAAAGCTCTGATAAAAGTGATATGATTTTTTAGAAATAGCTGTTTTCTATGTGAATGTGTTTAATATTATTTACTTATTTAAAATAAATGTAATTAATGATTTTCAGTTTAAGGCTTTTCTCTAGTATTCAGTGTCAAAACAGGTTTTAGAAATTACTTTAAAATGCTGATTTGAAAATCAAGAAAAAATTATTAGAAAAAAAAATGTAATTAATATTAATAAATGCATAAAAAATGTATGAACTAAGAAAACTTACATTACATTGTAATAATATTATACAGTATTACTCTTACAGCTTTTCCCCCAAATAAATGCAGCCCTGATAAGAAAAAATAGTAAAACAAAACTACATTTTGGAACAGTTAACATTTTTATTTGCTCTTAAACCGCATTAAAGGGCCTTTTTTTTTTATATATATATAATTTCCACCTGCAGTCTGTTTCAGCAAGATTTGTGTGTGTGTGTGCATGTGTGGGTGTGTTTGTGTGTGTGTGTGTGTGTGTGCGCGCGTGTGCGTTTTTGTAGTAACGCTGGTGGTGAGAACATCGTTCAGGTGGCTCTGGATTTCTGGAAGGATGGCAAAGAACGAGAGGAGATCCAGCTGAAGCATCTGGAGACGGCGCTTTCACTGTCCGTCTTCAACAACAAAAACAGTACGTCACACTGCCCAATATAAGGAGCAGAAAAGACTCACCAAATTGCAACTTGCATTAGTCAAGTCAAGTTCAGCTTCATTATCATGTATTTGTGAACATACAGTGAAACAAAATGTCATGTCTCGCAGGACCACGGTGCTACATAAATAAATACAGCGGAGAAAATTCGTATTCAACACGTCATGTTTTTTCGTGGGAATAATATTTCTAAAGAAGCTATTAACATGGAATTGAAGCAGATTTTGGTAAAAACCCAAACAATACAAACATAAAAATAAAACAACAAAAAAATCTGAATAACTTTTGTGTAATAACACAGGAATGACACAAGTGCTGAACTACTGAAATGTATTTATTACCTTATATAAAAGGCCTGTTTGGCAACATAAAGACGCCTCTCATATGGAGAATGAAGTCACATGCATTGCTTAGGTGTGAGTTTCTCACAGACTTCAACAGAGTGTCAAAATCTTAATGCTTCTGTGGGTCTCGTCTATCAAATCTGAGCTTTATTTTGCCTTTTATATTGGATTTAAGTCAGGTGATTGGCTGGGCCATTCCACAGCTTGATTTTCTTTCTCTGAAAGCATTTGAGAGTTTCCTTGGCTGTGTTTTGGATCATCATCTTGTTGAAATGTCCATACTGGTTTCATCTTCATCCTCCTGCTAATGTAGATGTTGGACTGAAGCAGCTGATGTTCATTTACACTGAGGAAGGGCAGAGGGTTGCTGAAGAACTACTGAGAGATTTCAGCTGCTGTCTGGGCTTTCACTGCCGAACTACACCTCCCTTTCTTCATCTGTTCAATACTTTTCCCTGCGTCATTTCATTTTATTACACATAATTTGTAAACTAATTATATTTGTTTTCTTTGCATATACAGTGCATCCGGAAAGTATTCATAGCGCTTCACTTTTTCCACGTTAAAGCCTTATTCCAAAATGGATTCAATTAATTTATTTCCTCAACATTCTACACACAATCCCCCATAATGACAATGTGGAGAAAGAGTTTTTTGAAATGTTGCAAATGTATTAAAAATAAAAAACCTGTAAAATCACATGTACATCAGTATTCACAGCCTTTGCCGTGAAGCTCTACATTGAGCTCAGGTACATTCTGTGTCCACTGATCATTCTTGAGATGTTTCAGCAGCTTCACTGGAGTTCACCTGTGGTAAATTCAGCTGATGGACATGATTTGTAAAGGCATACACCCGTCTATATAAGCTCCCAGGGTTGACGGTGCATGTCAAAGCACAAACCAAGCATGAAGACAAAGGAATTGTCTGTAGACCTCCGAAACAGGATTGTCTAGAGGCACAAGGTTGGGGAAGGTTACAGAAAATTTTTTGCTGCTCTGAATGTTCCAATGAGCACAGCGGCCTCCATCATCCGTAAGTGGAAGAGGTTTGGAAACTATCAGGACTCTTCCTAGAGCTGGCCGGCCATCTAAGCTGAGTGATCGGGAGAGAAGGGCCTTAGTCAGGGAGGTGATCAATAACCCGATGGTCACTCTGTCTGAGCTCCAGCGTTTTTCTGTGGAGATAGGAGAAACTTACAGAAGGACAACCATCTGTACAGCAATCCACCAATCAGGCCTGTATGGTAGAGTGGCCAGACAAAAGCCACTCCTTAGTAAAGGGCACATAGCAGCCCGCCTGGAATTTGCCAAAAGGCATTTAAAGGACTCTCAGATGAACTCTTTGGAGTGAATGCCAGGCGTTATGTTTCATTACCAGGATAATACCATCCCTACAGTGAAGCATGGTGGTGGAAGCATCATGCTGTGGGGATGTTTTTCAGCAACAGGAACTGGAAGACTAGTCAGGATAGAGGGAAAGATGAATGCAGCAATGTACAGAGACATCCTGAATGAAAACCTGCTTCAGAGTGCTCTTGACCTCAGACTGGGGCGACGGTTCATCTTCCAGCAGGACAATGACCCAAAGCACACCACCAAAATATCAATGGAGTGGCTTCACAACAACTCGGTGAAAGTCCTTGAGTGGCCCAGCCAGAGCCCAGACCTAAATCCTATTGAACATCTCTGGAGAGATCTGAAAATGGCTGTACACCATGGCTGTACACTGATAGAGCTTGAGATGTACTGCAAAGAGGAATGGGCGAAAATTCCCAAAGACAGGTGTGCCAAGCTTGTGGCATCATATTCAAAAAGACTTGAGGCTGTAATCGCTGCCAAAGGTGCATCAACAAAGTATTGAGCAAAGTCTGTGAATACTGATGTACATGTGATTATTCAGGTTTATTATTTTTAATACATTTGCAACAATTTAAAAAACTCTTTCTCCACATTGTCATTATGGGGGATTGTGTGTAGAATGTTGAGGAAATAAATTAATTTAATCCATTTTAGAATAAGCCTGTAACATAAACAAATGTGGAAAAAGTGAAGCGCTATGAACACTTTCCAGATGCACTGTCTGGATTTCTATCAACGTCCGGTGAAAATCAATAACCGTCAACAGCACCTTTAGAAATATGTTTTCTGAGAAAAATGGTTGTTCAATACTTATTTTCCCCGCTGTATAATCATAAATTAAAGGGATATTTCACCCAAAAATGAAAGTTTCTTCATCATTCATCATCATCATCTTGAAAATATCATCTTTTATTTGTTCATCTTTTCCCACAGGTGGTTTCTGGCACACCAGTCTGATCGATAAGAACCTAGTGGATTTCTTTGTGCCGTTTCTCCCTCTGGAGTACAAGCACATTCTTCAGTGCGGTTTGGCGGAGATGGTCTCCAAGGGGCATTCACCAGACAAAGAAGTGGTGGAAACAATGGCCCACGACCTAAACTATTTCCCTAAAGAGGAGCGCGTTTTCTCCATGCAGGGCTGTAAAGTCATTTCCAGCAGACTGGACTTCTACATCTGAACGAGAGGAGACAAATAACAGACTCCAGACTCTCTACAATCGAAAGAAATGGAGGAATTGAGAGTAAAGCGTGCTCATTAAAGACTCTCAAGAGTGTTTTTATCCAATCACACGTCTTTTATACACCAATGGACTGTTTTATTAATGTGGAATCAGCTGCTCTTGTGCCTGTTTTGATGGATGTTTGTTTAAAGATGATGAATTTGCAGCGTACACGTTTTTTTTAAATGACTTTGCACATTATGGAGCTCCTGTAAAAACAAACAAACACTGGTGATTCGATGAAGCATTATTTGCTATCATGAGTTATATATAAACTTCAATTTTTATGTCAAAAGCACTAATTTGTGTTCATCTTGAATTATCATGTGTTTTTCCAGCCTCTTTTTCCAGCTAAGCAAAGTTTAGGATGAAAGTGATCGTTAGATAAGTCACATGACCTTAAAAACTGTACTTTTTTCACCCCCTAATTTATCAGATTTATCATTTTTGTTAAGTTTCTGCATCACAGTTTATAGTGTTGGTGGTATATCATTGAAGGTTTTGAGTAAACCTGTGCCTTCATCTTAATTGAGAGACTTAAGTTCAGCAAAAACATGATTTTTTTATGGTTATTACAGGCACTGATTATTATTTGATCTTGTTTTGAACTTAATTTAACATTCGAGACATTTATGAGGACTATTGAGATGCACCAGAAAACAAAATGTGAAATATTTGAACTACAAGTTGATTTTTTTGATAAAGCTTTGAGGAAGAACTCATTGTATTTGTCTGGACAATTTTGTTATTGGACACTTTGAGAAATGACACGATTAGTGGACAGGTTCTTAAATAGTTAGACAGAAATTGCCGGCGTTTAAAGACGAATATCATATACGCATCCTCCAAAACAAACAAGAAACTATCAATGCTCTTAAATTCCAGTCAATTCAATATTATAGGGAGGAAAATTAAAGGAGGAAAACATTCAGGAAGGAAAATAAAAGTCTATTATTAAAAAAAAATTTATAGTAACTTATTAGTAAATTAAACAAGGTTTAATGGTAACCAATGATGTCAGCTGATATTTATTTTAAATGTCCCTTAAACAGCGGCCACTGAAACAAATCTATAAATAATGACTTTCCTTAATTTGATTATGACTCGTCGATGATCTCAGATGCAGCGCTTCAAGAAGACAAGTTGTAAATACACTGTAGCTATTATGCAGTGGTGGAAAGAGTACTGAAAAAACTACTCATGTACCATTACTTCCCAAAAATGTAGTGCAAGTAGAGTAAAAGTATCCGTTGTAAATACTACTCAAAGTATGAGTAAAGAGTAGCCTTTTTAAAAGTACTCAAGAGCAGTATTACGCTGTCAACGGCTGATGCGTTTACATGCAATTCGTGTGTGTGAAAACGTAACATTCTGTAGTGTATTTAGTGATTGTTTAAGCCCATTTGACAATTTCCTCATACTGTACAGTAAGCATCAGTCATCATCTAATCACTGACTTTGTCTAAACAATCTCGATCATTGCATCTAAAGATTTAGGATGTCGTCTTGGACTCTTTTAAAGCTTCCAAGCGGTTTGCTGCATTTATAAAGCGCCCCCATGTCTTGAGGAAGTAGATGCGATTTACCTTCTATGTGCGATTTGAATGGACGTAATCACAGGACTGGTTAATCTACATTAGCCAATCCCCAGAGACAAGAAAAATAAAGTAGTGACTGCAGGTTGAAGGAAAATAGTGGAGTAAAAGTACCGGTACAGCACTAAAAATATACTCAAGGGAAAGTAAAAGCACACATTTTTAAAACTACTTAGTAAATTACAATTAAAACTACTCAATTACAGTCATTTGAGAACTTGTTACTTTACACCACTGCTGTTATGATAATCACTTCATAGTCCTGCCAATTCATTCATTTTCTTTTCGGCTTAGTCCCTTTATTAATCTGGGGTCGCCACAGCGGAATGAACCGCCAACTTATCCAGTATATGTTTTACGCAGCGGATGCCCTTCCAGCTGCAACCCATCTCTGGGAATCATCCATACACTCTCATTCACACACATACACTACGAACAATTTAGCTTACCCAATTCACCTATAGCGCATGTCTTTGGACTGTGGGGCAAATCCACGCCAAGACAGGGAGAACATGCAAACTCCACACAAAAACGCCAACTGGCCCAGCCGAGGCTCAAACCAGCGACCTTGCTATGAGGCGACAGCGCTACCCACTGCACCGCCAGTCCTGCCAATTTTGTACTTTATTTTTCCACTAAAGTCTGTGTGTGACAAGAGCTAATGTTCTCAAAGAAAAACACAGTAAAATGATCATGAGTGAACAGTCCCTTCCAATAAAATACCATCAAACTTGTTCAAGAGCATTTCCAGAATGAGAAGTTGTAACCTTGTAATAGCTTTTGGGAAATCTGCACCATGTGCATGTGAACGGAGCGTTATTTCGTTTAATGGTAAAGTTGTTCTGGTAACTTTACGGCAGCACACCAGAATTACTTTGTTAATAAAAATGGCTATTGTATCTTTTAGTGGCAGACATGCAGTTACCCAGAATCACTCATGAGGGAAAAAAACGCAAAGACAAACGTTTGAAAATAAGCAGCACTTTATTTCTGATCCACGTGAATCCGAATGCAAAGGCGAAACAAAACTCCATCAGAGTGCTTCAAATCTTCTCTCGCAATTTCAATATTCCCAGGATGATGAGGATGATGATGAGGGTTTTCCAGAGAAAAGCAGTTTCCAGCTGTACTCGGAGGCACAGTTCAATATTAAACCTTTCAGGGTCTCCATTAAACCAGCAGCACAGCATTAATACAGCCGTCGTTTTCTGGGTTATTCGTCACCTGGGCATATTTACCTGAAACAAGATCATATTCCAGCTTTATTCTACAAAATACATCACTTTAGAAGTCACAATGTAATCAAAACCGACAATTCTTCAATCACACTGCTGTTTTTTCCTTTTTAAATAATGTAATCTTGATTAAAATAACTTAAATGAATGATTCTGATTGGTGATGACTGGCACAAGGGGCGGGATCAACCTGTCACTCAAATTAGAACAGCCAATAGCAAAACCACAGCCATCCAATTCCTTTCCGGTGAATAAAAATCAAGCCCCGCCTCTATTTGTTCTCATTTCACGTTTATACAATTTCATGATGTAAACAAAATGCTATTGGCTGTTTATTGAAAAGGGGGAGGAGTTACTGTGTGTCCTGCCCTGTTATTTCTTTTTAAATAATGTAATCTTTGATCAAAATAAATGATTCTGATTGGTGATTACTGGCACAAGGGGCGGGATCAACCTGTCACTCAAATGAGAACAGCCAATAGCAAAACCACAGCCATCCAATTCCTTTCCTGTGAATAAAAATCAAGCCCCGCCTCTATTTGTTCTCATTTCACGTTTATACAACTTCATGATGTAAACAAAATGCTATTGGCTGTTTTTTTAAAAGGGGGAGGAGTTACTGTGTGTCCCACCCTGTCTTCAAGTTTCAAACATCGCTCATGACAAAAGTGAACAGCCAATCAGAAGCTCACCCCAGATGACCTTTCCGCCCTGTGTGACCAATCCAAGCTCGCTGACGTTGACCTCGATGACCGTTCCCTTAGTGATGACCCCTAGTGTCGTGTACAGCGAGGAGGACGGGTTCTTCTTCACACCCAGGATGGGCAAACAGAATGTGGCCTTCAGTTCAGGGTGAGTGACGTGTGCCTTGTTAAACCGCAAACCCTGGACACATTTATTAATCACATTAACAAAAAACTGTTTACAGTATTATTTCTTTATTTCTTATGCTGTATAACTAATACTGGCAATTATAAAAAGCATTTATCAATCTTAGATAATGTACACTACCTGACAAAAGTCTTGTCACTGAAAGATTACAAATTTCTTTAAATATATAAAATACATTGTAAAATGCTGGTGAAGCCTATATGTAAGACACAGTTCCATGTCTGCAAAGTAATGCAAATGGTAAGTTCAAAGCACGGCTGTGTCTATTGTCTAACAAATGGCTAGGTAACACCTTCTCTGGTCCAGTGGCAGGACGGGTTTTCTAGAAATTCACAACATCACCCATCCAAGTTTTAGGAACAACAAATAATAACTTGACTTCTAGTTGATCATTTAGTACCAGAAGTGGCTTATATGAAAGGCAAAGGCCTCTAGATTACGCTTATTTTACCAAAATAATAATAATAAAAAAATATTTATTGCTTGAAGATATTATTTTTATCATGCATGTGTGATATTTTACCATAGGTCTGATGAAGCGCTCATATTTGGGCGGTTTGCGTGTGAAACCGTCTCCTACGAAGCAGACTTTGGTCACCATTCTCTTCCAGGCCTTTTTCTGTCTCTTTCCTGTTCGGATGACTTTCAGAACTTCGGTTTCGCCCTGAGCTCGAACCTTCGGCAGAGGAACCTCCCACTTTCCCTACATTAAAAATAATAATAAAAATCATTTATAAAGGATCATGTGACACTGAAGACTGGAGCAATGATGCGGGAAATCCAGCTTTGAATCACAGGAATAAATTACAGTATCTTACAATTGTAATACAGTAGTCAACATTTGATGTGGATCAAAGATGTTTTTACTGTACAAGTAATAATTTATTATAAATTACATAAATCAAACATTATACATATGAAGAGTTTAGATGCAAAAGCCTTTAAAGGAACACTCTCCTAGTGTTAAACAGTTGACTTTAACCATTTTTGAATCCATTCAGTCCATTTCTTGTTCTGGCGGTGTCACTTTTAGCTTAGCTTAGCATAATGAATTGAATCGGATTTGACCATTAGCATTGAAAGTTCGAGTCTTCTGTATAAAGAGTATAACTCCTAGCAATATTAGAAAATAGCAATTTGTCATTTTCTGTCGGTCTTATTACACAATGTAACTGCAGAAGACTCAAGCTTTAAATAGAAAAAATTATCAAATTATTATTTTTTTGAACGAATCAGAATGGGTTTTATTGCCATTCCTTACACACACACACAAGAAATTTGTTTTGGCTACAGAAGCTTCCAGTGTACATAAAGTGACAACACAAAATAAATATGAAAAAGACGACAAACATTAAACAGAGATGCAATTAGTCAAAAAGCTCTGGATGTTGATAATGAAATGCTAATGGTCTAATCTGATTCAATTCATTATGCTAAGCTAAGCTAAAAGTGACCCCACCAGAAATAGAAATCAGTAAAAAAAGTTAACTGTTTAACTCTAAGAGACAAAACAAGGTGGAGCGTTCCTCTAAGTGGCATCTGCAACTCTTCTAAAATGAGCATTTTGTGGGCAGGGTTTTTCAAATTTCAATTTTATGGTGATTAATAAGTTCTTTTCATTGCCTTTAAATTAAAATATCTGAATATAAACATGGGATGTCCATTTTACAAAAAACATTTCATATGGCACTTAAGGGCATTTGCAGCCAAACTCTTCATATAATGAATTAAGTCATATATATATGGAAATACAAATAAATACATATTGATATTGTATGCTATTGTAGATATATTGGTATGGTCCAAAACACATTTCAAACTACTATACTTTATAGTAATTTATTCTCATACTATAATTGTATAAATGTTAAAAAATGCATTATTGGTGATTAAATAATTCCTGTTTTCACTAAAGATCATTTTTAAAAACTGTAATTATTCGAAAAATATACATCAGTAAAACAACAAATCTGCCCTCTGATTGGCCACTTACGGCTTTCTCTTTCCTCTTCTGTTTGATCATATTGGACAGAACTTTGGCACGTGATTGGCCCTCTCGGTCCAGCAGGTAAGCAGGCACCGCCCCTTCTGGTGTTTTATCATCATCCTTCTGTTTGCTCTTCCTCTGTTCGTGCATCTTAATCCTGTGACACAAACAAACCGTTAAGCGATACACACTCGATATTTCAGCCTGAAATGTAAAGTGACGGCAGTGGTGGGAGACTCTCACGTCTTCTTCATTTGGATCTTCTCAGCGTGTCTCTGCTTGTGGTAGAGTTTGGCTTTGAGGCCGATCATCTTTCTAGCTTTATGCGAGCGTTTGTGGGCTTCACGGCTCTCCTTCTTCCTCTTCTTCTCGTGGTGGTCCAGACGGTAGCCATGCCGCTTGCGGTGTAACTCGATGTGCTCGTTCTGCGGCTGCACACAAATACAGATTCACAAGTTCAGCAATAAGAATATTTGCTATACATTCGATAATAGGTTCAGCTTTGTAATGTTGACTATTGAAGGGCACCTATTATGACCCTTTTTACAAGATGTAAAATAAGGGTGTACTCACACTAGGCATGGTTGTCTTGAACCATGCCCAGGTGCAATCGTCCCCCCTCCCCACTCCCCGCACTCACATTGCATTTTTTGCCATCCGAGCCTGAGCACGCTTACATCATCGATGATGCGACTGTTCATTTTAACAGAAGAGAAGTGCTCTCGCTCCATACAATGGAGATACGCTTATTTCACGCGGCCGCCATTTTAAAAAAAGAAAGTGAGGCTGCGGTGGGAAAAAACCCGGAAGTATAGGATCAGCATTGTAAACGTTGTAACAACATGCTGTGGACTACAAACCTCCAGCTGTTGCCGCGATTTCAAAGTGCAGATGTGGTGTAAACATCACTTTAATATCATTCAGTTAAGTTTAATATAATCAATTAAAAGCATATTTGGCATCAAACAAAATCATAATCTCTTTAAGAGTAATAAGCTTAAGTGTCCTCCTAGGCTTCAGTTCATGGCACCAGGTAAACACTGTGGGGACGCTTCCCTGCTTTAGCCTATGTAACCCGGTGAGCGATAAAACTCTGTAGCACACCCTCGTGTTGTCTGTAATAGTGTTGTCACGGTACTGAAATTTTAAAAACGTCCATTCCCTGCTTACATTTAAACAGCGCTGATTTGCCATTGTGTTCACCAGTGCTCAACAGAAATGACTGTGATTGGCCGTTTGATTGGAGCGTTTTAAAGCCGTGAAGATCAGTCGATTGCTCGTCTGTGTTTGCACTCAGTAAACATCGGTGAAGTGCAGTGAACTGATGACCTTCACGGCCAATCACAGTCATTTCTGTTGAGCACTGGTGAACACAATGGCAAATCAGCGCTGTTTAAGAACGCGCTCAACAGTGCTTAAATGTTAGCGGGAAATGGACGTTTTTTTTATCATTTCAGTACTGAAATTCAGTATCGTGACAAGTCTAATATAGTGAAAGAATAAGTTCATTAACTTCAGTTTGATAAACGGCATCTAAAACGTGTGTTTGGGAAAGACAACGTTAGCTAACTAGTGCCATTTTCCTTAACTTAGCTGAAAATGAGGTCTGACATCCCTTTTTATTTTCACTATCCATTCAGAACAGACCTTCGAGTCACTTGGAAGGCGGTGAAATTATAAATTTGTGTCACTTTCTCTTCGCTGATAAGATATACAGCCAGGTACACAACAATCCTGTGTGACTCCAGGAGATACTTCCGAGTTTCTTCCCTCCGCATCCTTGATTTAGTTTTAAAATGGCGGCTGCGTGAAATCAGTCTATTGCTTTAGTTATAATGTTTTGTATTAAAGTCATTTGATATGCAGTGACACACAGTCAAATCTTTTGCTGAACAAACCAACCACTTTTGACGCTCATAAATGTTCATTAAAGTCATCGTGTTGCACATATTAGGAGGTTTGCCGAAGATGCAGTGAGGGGTTTAATAAACTATGACAGTTTGTGTTCATTAAAAAGTAATAATGATTAATAAATCCATATGAAATGGTCACTTAAATGTGACGTCGGGTCTTCAGTTTCGGGCTCAGACGTGCTTTGCACTCACACTACAAGTGTACCAAGCGAACTGCACTCTGGCTCACCTCTTCCAACCAGGCCAGGGCCGGCCAACTAAACCGCACCTGGGCCCGATTCGGAACACTCACACTTGTCAAACAAACCCGAGTAATAGGGGTCAAACATGCCTGGGAACGGTTCTAATAGCCTAGTGTGAATACACCATAAGTCTCTGTGTGTATATGTGAAGTTTCAGCTCAAAATAACACACTAATGTTGTTTTATAACTCTTGGAAACTGCCCCTTTTTAGTCGTTGATCCAAACTGTGCCGTTTTGGTGACTGTCGCTTTAAATTCAAATGAGATTGTGCTCTTTTCAAAAGAGGGCGGAGCTACAAATGCCTGTGTGTCAGCATAGTGGCAGATTAAACAAACAAATAAATGCAATAATAATAACAACAATAATCATTTAAAATATAAAAATATATATATATTTTATTATATTATTACTCTTTTCAAATCTTTTCAAATCATTTTCAAAATATAAATGTTTTGTCTCTTTTCTGGTCAAATCTTTCCTAAATAAATAATTCACTTATATTTGTACTTATACTGTTTTTTTCTTGTATTAAAACCAGGACAGACCAATAAAATATGTTTATTAGATTCAGCTCTTAATCGTTTACCCAAATATGAATGAATATACATTAGAATTAAACTCCCTGAGCCCACTTCAACCCCACTATATTGACTATAAAGATAGTCATGGGAATATGATTGTAGGTAACAAGTGTTGCGCAATACAAAGTCCAAACTAACAGCCAGACATAAACACACAGAGATAACATGCAAATCAACTGAGCTCATTAACACGGTGGCTCACTGGGCTTTATGATGACAATAAAACAACAGATGAATCATAAACATTATTATTACCACTTTTATAATATATATCATGAGCCATAGTTCTTATATTACATGAACAAAAACATAAATATGCATTTTGAATTTATATAATAATACCATTACATATTATACAGCGAAAAAAATTCCCAACTTAGTATTTATATATTCAGAAATATTAATACAAATAAAATAAAATACATTCATACGACACATTCAATTTTATACAAAACATCCAATTAAAACGTATTATTTTTTCATAGCGTGTATTTAATTTTTTTTTAAATTGTATTAAATATAAAAATGAATATCTTTCGATATACTTCTTATTTTATATACAGTGTATTTTATATTACACATTATTATGTATTTAACAAAAAAGTACCCTTAGTTTTGTTTATTTATAAATGACAATAAATGTGTTTTATAATACATATGATATAATAATAACAATAAATGTATTTGTCTGTAATATCTATCTATCTATCTATCTATCCATATATATATATATATATATATATATATATATATATATATATACACACACATTTTATTTGTACATAAATACATTTATAAACGTAAAACTAATGGTATTATTATAGTATTTTATTAAAATACACACACATTTATTGTTATTATTATATACATGTTTCGCGCAAACGTAAACACACACACACAGCCACATGTCAGGCACAGTCGCGCTAAACAAAGGTTTTTACGGGACATTGACGGTATTTTTCTTCTTACCATGATGAAATCTGTGCTGTTTAAGTGTTTATGAAGCTGCCAGGTGTTGTTAAATTCGCTGATCGGTGTTTATCTCTGATATTTTGATGGTTTTATTTTTGGCTCGAGCTCGCGATGTTTTCCACTCAGAGCCTTTTCTTTAGAGGAAGCGCGTCTTGTAAAATCCGCCGGTCCCAACAAATTTATAAACGTCGATATCTGTGAACCTTCGCCTAATTAAAAAAAATAAGACTCTGTATATTCAAGTTCTAAAAAAATACACGACATACATACTTATTAAATAAGGAATTAAAGTTCGTTCTGTAACACGGCAGATATTTTAACATTCGGGAAGGAGTGCTAGGAACCAAATATTTTCCGTCTTTGTTCCGTCTCGAGGTTCATTGAGGGTGTAACACACGTAAAACAGCATGGCTGATGAACCTTCAGAGAAGAAAAATAAACCAAATACACTCTCAAATAAAGAGGTTTGCATTAATGTAACTTTTTTTAAAATGACTGCTCTCGATATACATTTAAAACTATATAAAATTTACTTTAGTACAACCTAGTTTTATGTACAACTGATGATGTAAATTGTGATGTTTATGTTCATTTAACTTCCTGCGCTTGTAATGTTTGCATTTGTAGGGCGAAGAGAGAAAAAACTGGAAGAAATGGAAAGAACAAAGTAAGTGAGGAAATATTGTTGAAATTATTATTAGAAATAGTGTTATTCGTATGTGGTGAAATAGAAAGATGAGATGAGGTAAAAAGGGTAAAAGGCACATGGTAAGAACATATACGACCAATAAGGCATGACTACATGTGTTTTTATATGTACAGTCCTCAGCATATACGAGTACACCCCATTTTGAATATTTGTATTCATTTCTCAGTGAATATGGGTAATATATATTGGTGCATTTGAACTAAACTGATTTATTAAACAGATATATTTATTAAAATCATATTTTAGTCACAGAACATCTTTAGAAATGGAAAGATAATACATTTAAATTAATGCAAAATATAGCAAAAAGCATTACAAACTACAACATTTCAACATAATTGTCTATTTTTTGTTTCTCTTGATTTTTGCTATTTTTGAAAATGATATTTAATATTTTTCCCTCACATATACATTTGGGCTACTAATTTTTGCACCGTTATTGTAAGTTATTTTGTTAGATTAGCTCCAGATTTGGCTTCAGCACTGACTAAACTAATGTATATGCACAAATACAATATTGTAAAGCATCCTATAGATAATATTCATTTAAATGAGAGATTTGTAAGGGGTGTACTCATATATGCTGAGCACTGTGTATGTGTATTATAACTTATGTAGTCAAGTTATTCATATTTCAGACTTTTTTGTTTGTTATACCAGCTGTTTTATGTCAGTTTAATGTAATTAAAGTTAAAATGAATAATAAGGTTTGTTTGATTCAACTTAAAAATTTAAGATGACATCTGTATTTAGATATCAAGATGATCTTTGAATGCTTAATTGTGTAATCAGGGCGTTCTAGTTTGTGAAATGAACAAATAAACATTGCTCAGTAGATTTTTAGACGTTGAGGAGGTTCTAGAACAGGGGTGTCAAACGTACGGCCCGCGGGTCAGGCTCGCAAATGGGTTTAATTAGGCCCGAGAGATGTTTCTGTAAAGTATAAAAATGAGCTGCAATTTTTCAATAAAAGAAACTGCTGTTCACATTGCAAACTGTTAATTTCATCTGATCCAGAAGCCTGAATCAGGGTCAGTTTAACAGCCTTCTCAGAGAGAAAGACCACGTCTATGCCCTGTCATACCACACTGAGGTTTTCTCACAAGGAAACGTCACTATTTAACATTTTGTCAGTTTAGTGGCTAATTCGTACAGAGATGTACGATATAAAAAAGGAGGCGTGGCACCTAACCACACCCCTTAACCCAACCGTCATTGGTGGATAAGCAAACCGTGCTAAATTGTACGAACGAGATCGTATGAATTCATATGAATTAGCCACTAAATCATAAAGTTACGAATTGCCGTGAGATCGTGTTGTCCTCAGGCTCCAGCTTTATGCTTTATGTTGATCATATTAAAACAAAGAAAACAATCTGAAGGTGTTGTTTTTAAGTTATATATACCATGACTTTACCAGTCTGGCACACTTGGGAATAGATTTTCCCCCATGTGGCCCCTGAGCTAAAATGAGTTTGACACCCCTGATCATTCCAGTGATGGAGAACAGTGAAAGTAAAGGTTCTGGAAATTTACCTTCCCCATAAATCCTTAATAACCCATATTGGATATTCACAATTGAAAATGACTTAAAATGATCAAGTAAATCTATGTTGCTTTATTCCATCAAGTGTGTGCATCTTAAAATATTCCTATCAATGTAAAAGTTATGTTTATTTCATTAAAACCAGTAAAGATTTTACAACAAAAATACACGTAAACAGTTAAAGATGGACTTTTGTATAAATATCACGGTTAATCAAAATAACAATCAAAATAAAAGTTTGTTTTGACATAATATATGTGTGTGTTATATATATATATATATTATGTATATGTAATGCGCACACACACATACAAAAAACTATACAAAACTATTTTGTTACATAGATTAAAAAAAAAAGATATTATTTGTATAATATATATTTCATATCTAAATATAAACATTTTCTCAAATATATGCGTGCATGTGTGTATTTATATATATATATACATACATAATAAAAAACACATTGTGCGCACACGCATATATTTTATGTCAAAACAAGCATTTATTTTGGATGTGATTAATCTTTGCCCAGCACTAACACATTTATTAAAGCACTTTTTTGTGTGTTTTTGCTCCCAGAGAAAGAAGAGAAGCGGCGACACAAAGAGAGCAAACTCATCCAGCAGCTGGAGAAACAGAAGCTGAAGAAAGAGGAGGAAAATCAAGAGCAGGTTCAACAGGAAAAGAAGGAAAGTAAAGGTGAGACGGCACTTCAAAGCTCTGCATTGCATGGACTGAACGCACAGTTGACCAGGGCTCTGATCTATAAAATTTGCGCAGAAACCTTCCTAAAAGTATAAATACTTAATATTTGATTTAAATCTTTTTATTGGTCTTTTGTATGACAAAACAAATTAAATATTGAGAGAGGTAAACAGTAATATGTTGTCCATTGTTAATCCCCCCCCCCAACAAAACAAGAAAAGTAAATATCAGGCGACACGGTGGCTCAGTGGTTAGCACTGTCGCCCGCCCGAGTCCCGGCTGGGTCAGTTGGCATTTCTGTGTGGAGTTTGCATCTTCTCCCTGTGTTGGCGTGGGTTTCCTCCTGGTGCTCCGGTTTCCCCCACAGTCCAAACACATGCACTATAGGTGAATTGGATGAACTAAATTGGCTGTAGTGTATTAGTGTGTGTGAATGTGAGAGTGTGTATGGATGTTTCCCAGTACTGGGTTGCAGCTGGAAGGGCATCCGCTGTGTAAAACATATGCTGGAATAGTTGGCGAATAAAGGGATTAAGCCGAAAGAAAATCAATGAATGAATGAATGTGTGAAAAGTAAACATATAGATACATAAATACCAAATGAAGTACATTAGATAACTGCTTGCAAATGGAAAAAAATTAACACATTCATTAATTATTAATTAATTAATTAATAAAAAAAAGATCTAATGCAATGTCATCTAATAAAATGACAAAAGTTATAGGTTGCCAGCACTAGGTGTAATAGGCAGGCCTTTGATATAGTCCAGAAAGGGATCCTAAGTCTTATAAAAGGAATTTAGTTAGCTGGAGAGTATCTATCTTAGCTTTTCAAGTCTGATACAGTAAATAATGTCTTGTATCCACTTATGTGTATGGTGGGGGAATGTGTTTCCACTTTAGAAGTAGGGCACGTCTGGCTAAAATTGTAGTAAAAACAACAATCTTGCTGTAACAGACTGTCAGAGCAGGTCTAAGATATATACGTAATGTTTATATTAAAAATATGAATTATTATAAATGATATAATAAAAATTACCTTTGTAACTAATTTCGCCCAACAATAATTACATTGTATGTGTATATGCATGTAAACGTGTGTGTTCAGGTCGTCTGTATACAGTGAGCGTGGCTCTGCCTGGATCAGTGATGGATAACGCTCAGTCTCCAGAGCTGCGGACTTATCTGGCGGGTCAGATCGCTCGAGCGTGTGCTGTTTTCTGTGTGGATGAGGTGGTCATATTTGACGAGCTGGGAGAAGACACAAAGTGAGCTGCTATATTGATTTTGGTTACACAGGGCTGCTTCTTGACATACAGTCTGCTGATTTGTGAGACCTAATATCAACTAATTTAATTATGTTAAATAAGAATTTGAACATATCAATAAAAACTCTCCATCATGTATTGATGAAATAGGGATTTTTAGTGTTAAAATAATAAAAGCGTAATTTACATTTTTAAGTAAGAGTGTGTCCTAATTAATGGTCCTTTTTACTGAGCAAAAAAGTAATTACTATAACGTAATTCCACCGTGATTTACAGAAAACACACACTAAAGGCCATTTAGTGTCATTTATTTTGTTATATTCTTTTATATAAATAATAACAATTATTTTTTATACTAATTACCATTAAAATTGGGTGACGCGGTGGCGCAGTGGGTAGCACAATAGCCTCACAGCAAGAAGGTCGCTGGTTCGAGCCTCGGCTGGGTCAGTTGGCATTTCTGTGTGGAGTTTGCATGTTCACCCTGTGTTCGTGTGGGTTTCCTCTGCGTGCTCCAAAGACTGGCGCTATAGGTGAATTGGGTAAGCTAAATTGTCCGTAGTGTATGTGTGTGAATAAGTGTGTATGGGTGTTTCCCAGTGATGGGTTGCGGCTGGAAAGGGAATCCGCTGCGTAAAACATTGCTGGATAAGTTGGCGGTTCATTCCGCTGTGGCGACCCCAGATGAGTAAAGGGACTAATATTATTGTCGGTGCCAATGGCGTAGTGGAAAGTGCATCGACACATGCACTCCGGTCCTCACGGCGACCCGAGTTCGATTCCCGCCTCGAGGTCCTATGCCGATCCTTTCCCTCTCTCTGCTCCCCACACTTTCCTGTCAATTCTCTCTACTGTCCTATCCATTAAAAAGGTGAACCCCCCCCCCCCCCCAAAAAAAAAAAATGTAATTTATTTTAATTAGTATTTGTATTATTTTTAGTTACTAATTACTAGGTGTCTGACATGCTGAGACACAGGACAGATATGTCCTACAATGTGATATCTTGTTATCACTTTTTATTTATTAATTTCCCTGTTCATCTATATAAAGTGGTGTTGACTTATCTGCATTATATAAAGCACTATAGAAATAAAGATGACTTGTTACCGTTTAATAGTTTAAAATAGAATCAAATTTAGCATGATTAATTATTCTTCAATTCTATATATTTCAGTAAGACTCATTATTCTCTGTATATCTGTTACACTCAATGACAACTTTATTTACACTTATAATTAATTTATTGACATTTTCCGCCTATATTTTGTCGAATGTGCATGAAAAACTACATTACCCATGATGCTGTGCATAATATCCACCAATCAGGTTTCAATGAGCGAAGCTTCAAGAGATTTTTCTCCCTACACATATAATACTTTATTCATATTTTGCAATAAACAATGCTTACAGATGCAATCAACAAAAGCTTGAATAGTTATATATTGTTTTTAATTTGATGCAATGCTTCATGGGATTGTAGTTCTTTGCCTCATTATAATGAAGTATTTACTTTTTTCATGCAAGTTTGTATTGTTGTGATTCTCCTACTTGTTTTAGCTCATGACAGTTTGTTTTAACATGCTTCATTTAAACCACATTTTATGTACAGCACTTGTATGTATGGTACCCATTGTGGTTGTTTGTAACTTATTGTGTGGTTGTAACTTTATAAAGTTAAGAGTTGAGTTAAATACTAATGAGAAAAACACTCTTGGAAAAAGGGAACAGAACTAATTCAGTCTATTTCAGTTCAAGCTTTTAAAGGTTTTCTTAATGTTTCAGGAGCGTTGAAGGAGAGTTTAAAGGAGTTGGTAAGAAAGGCCAGTCCTGTGTCCAGCTGGCACGCATCCTGCAGTACCTCGAGTGTCCACAGTGAGTGCTGCCACCATTCAGTTTAATTCAATTCATCTTTATTTCTATAGCGCTTTTTACAATGTAGATTGTGTCAAAGCAGCTTAACACAGAAGTTCTGGTAAATTGAAACGGCTTCAGTCCAGTTTTCAGAGTTGAAGTTCAGTTTAGTGTAATTTAATTTTCACTGCTGTAAGTCCAAACACTGAAGAGCAAATCCACCGATGCGCAGCTCCACAAGTCCCAAACCAAGCAAGCCAGTGGCGGGGAAAAAACTTCACCAATTGACAAAAGTGAAGGAAAAACACCTCGAAAGTCATCATCACACTTTTGTCATCTTAAAGGGACAGTTCACCTAAAGCTGAAAATTCTGCCATCATTTAATTGTCCTCTAATTGTTTTAATCCTGTTTGATTTTCTTTCCTCTGTTGAACACAAATGAAGATATACTGAAGAATGTAAGAAAAAAAGCCATTGACTTCCGTAGTGTTTTTGTTTCTACTATATGTCAATGACATCTTGAATCTTCAAGTCAAGTCAAGTCGTGTTTTATTGTCATTCCGCTACATGTGTGGACATACAGAGGGACGAAATGTCGTGTCTCGCAGGACAACGGTGCTACATGGATTAATCATGAATACAAACACAACACTGAACATAAGAGCTATTATAAAAAACCTATGCATAACTAACATATATTATAAAATAGAATAAAATACTTAAACTATACACATAAGACAGACTATACAAGTACTTTTACATGAGACTGAACAATGTTGTGCAGGATATTGTGCAAACAAAGGTATTTAAGGTCTAATATTGTGCGAGAGGTATTTAAGGTTGAAGCAAGCAGTGCAACATGATTGTGGTACATTATAGTAAACATTGAGTCCTTGTAAGGTGGAGTTTAGATAAAGTATTTCTACAGGTGGTTTGTCAAGCCCACTCACCTGAAAAATGCACAGTGTTTTCAAGAGACATGGAGTGATTAGGAAAGTGTCTGTAGTGCAAATGTGCAACCTGGTGCAAGAGTCAGAGAGACTAGGGGGTGTCCTTCCACAGGTGGTTTGTTAAGCCCACTCACCTGTATGGGACATACTTAGGAATGCATGGGGAGGTTTCAGAGGGGGGTAAGTTGACTGGAGTTGAGGGCTCTAACAGCCTGTGGGAAGAAGCTGTTGAGTAGTCTAGCCGAGCAGGCTTTAATACTTCGAAACCTTCTTCCTGATTTGTATTCAACAGTAGAAAGAAATTTGTATTAAAAAAAAAAAATACAACCACTTGAGTGTGAGTAAATAATGAGGAAGTTTTATTTTATC
>CAIGQW010000399.1:3389392-3399801 GCA_903798125.1 Danio choprae | reverse complement strand
TGTGTGTGTGTGTGTGTGTGTGTGTGTGTGTGTGTGTGTGTGTGTGTATATCTGTGTATGTGTGTGTGTGTGTGTGTGTAGGCGCTGTGTTCTCTGAGTGTCCGCATAAAGAGGGTTATGATCTGACCATCGGGACCTCAGAGAAAGGACAGAACACAGATCATGTGACTCTCCCAGCCTTCAGGTCAGTTTCTGCTGTGTGTTTATGAGTGTGTTCATGAATGCATCATGTAACCTGTGTGTGTGTGTGTGTGTGTGTGTTCGTTAGGCACATGCTGGTGGTGTTTGGGGGTCTGCAGGGTTTAGAGGCCAGCGTTGATACGGATGAGAATCTGACCGTCAGTGACCCCAGCGTGCTCTTTGACCTTTACCTCAACACGTGTCCAGCACAGGGCAGCCGCACCATCCGCACAGAGGTCAGAGAATCAATCTCTATTTATTTTACAGTGTACATTGTGTCAAAGCAGCTTAAAGGGGAGCTATTATGCAAAACATCCCTTTTATATGAGGTTTAAACACAGCTCTGTGGCAACAGTCTGTGAATATAAGCAGCTTCTAATAGTAAAAATTTATTAATTTACATTTTTATAATCACACTTGATAAAAACAGTCTGCAGAAACACTTTGATTGACATTCTCCCTTTGTACGTGTCATCAGAGGGGGAAAGCCCCACCCACTAGTGACCATCTCTCCCTCATTAGCATAGGATGTTAGTCTTGTTTTTGAGTCTGCCACTATGCTGACACACAGGCATTTGTAGCTCCGCCCTCTTTTGAAAAGAGCACAATCTCATTTGAATTTAAAGCGACAGTCACCAAAATGCCACGATTAGGATCAAAGCCTAAAAGGGTCGGTTTCAAAGAGTTATAAACATTATTTGTGTGGTATTTTGAGCTGAAACTTCACACACACACACACACACACACACACACACACACACACACACACACACTCTAGGGACATAATAGGGGCATAATAGATCCCCTTTAAGAGAAGAGAAGGCTTTTATCTCACACTTCTAAATATATTTACATTATATTGTGTGTTTATAAAAAAGATAGCTGTAGGAAAACACAAGATGCGATCATGTAATTACGATCAGGCATTTAAATAATCAGCATTTTATTATTTCAATCTAATTTAAATCAAATCATCTCACTTTTTACTTTTAACAAATAATATTGTAGTCAATATATTTTTTTTATTAAATGAGAGTTAAAATGAAAAACAAAATTAATTAAATTAAATGTTAAATTTAGGGTCAAGTCCTGCATATTCGATGTATTGTGGGGAAAAAAAAAATCAAATAATCAACCGAACCAACTAATTTATAAACAATTTAAGCTAATTAATTTATTAATGCTATTATTACAATGCTATATTTTATGATTGTATTTATTATAATATATAATAATATATTATGGGTGACGCGGTGATGCCGTGTGTAGCACAATCGCCTCACAGCAAGAAGGTCGCTGGTTCGAGCCTCGGCTGGGTCAGTTGGCGTTTCTGTGTGGAGTTTGCATGTTCTCCCTGTGTTGGCGTGGGTTTCCTCCGGGTGCTCCGGTTTCCCCCACAAGTCCAAAGACATGCGCTATAGGTGAATTGGGTAAGCTAAATTGTCCGTAGTGTATGAATGTGAATGAGTGTTTATGGATGTTTCCCAGTGATGGGTTGCAGCTGGAAGGGCATCCGCTGCATAAAACATATGCTGGATAAGTTGACCGTTCATTCCGCTGTGGCGACCCCAGATTAATAAAGGGACTAAGCCGAAAAGAAAATGAATGAATAATATATTATTATAATAGTTTTTAAAATTATTTATGGAAATTCTAATTGCCTCACTGAAATATGTAATTATTTTAATAGTATAGAAAAACTAGCTTTTTATTAACTAGTTCTTATTTTTTTTAAATTCATTATTAACAACAAAATTGTATAAATTGAATACTTATTAATATTAAAACATATTTTTATGCCTTTTAATATTTCTGTTCTTAGCGTTCATGTTTTAATGATGCAACATCTCATTTAATGTCAACATTTCTCATGTTCAATACATTTTTTCCATGTGATATTTCTATATTATTATTTAATTTGAGCTTTTCTTTGTTTATTGAAGCGTCATTGAAAACATTGAGTAATAAGATAACATCCATCGTTCATATCATTCCAATCCTGACCCTCACATGGAAAATGATTATAAAAATAAAGTAAGTAATTAAATGATCTTGGCTTTATCTCGCATACAGGAGGCGCTATTGATCAGTTTATCAGAACTCCGACAGAAAATCGCATCTGCATTTCCAGACCCGTCCACAGGATGAGCAACAGGAAGTGCATCAACAGGTTGAGCAATCCAGACTAAATGCGCACTCGGATGTGTACAACTGCTTCTTGATCAATGTACATTTTGTGAATCATTTCATATGGACTCTTTATCGAAATATTAGTGTATGAAAGTTGTTTACAAACATAAAACCCACAAAACTGGAGCCTCTGCTTCGAAATGTATACATTTATTTTCTTAAGACAGGCATGTAAGGAACATTCAAAACGAGAGACGAGCAAAACAATCGGCTCATATCATCATTGCACTGCAGTCATGAGTAATAATCATCATCATAACAATACACACTCCTTTTAATTCAGAATCAATGCATTTTAATACAAACGCAACACATCGTTATACTCAAAGGCAAGTCTGTTTCAACATTATGGGGGATTATCATGTCATGTTTGGCTCAATAATGAAAGAAATGAATGTTCAGGATATTTATAATGAGGTTTTTTTTTCATGCTTGTTGAGTTTTGACATGAATTACAGCATCTATTCAACTGGGAGACAGTTCACACCCAAATAAAATGAACATTTGATGTTAATTTACTCATCTCAGGGCATCCGAGAGGACTTTTATCTTCGGTAGAGCATTAAAAAACGTTTAGCTGAAACTGTGGTCATTTATAAAATGCTTGTTAATTGGTACCGGCACTTTAAGAGTCAAAAAGGCAACATAAAATGTATCCACAAATGAATAGAAATATAAAGAGCACAACACATTGAACACGTAAATAGTTTCTCTAGTCATTAATAAACATAACTAATAAACCTTGTATTGTTAATCCAACTTATTAAAACAACTTTGCTTAAAAGGATAGTTCACACAAAAATGAAAATTTACTCACCATCAAGTGGTTCAAAAAACTTTATTAATAAAAAGGCGACAAAAAAATTGTTTCTTTCTTCTGTTAAACACAAAAGAAGATATTTTGAAGAGTGTTGGAAACCTGTAACCATCGACTTCCATAGTTTTTTTTCTACCATGGAAGTGAATGGTTACAGGTTTCCAGCTTTCTCTAAAATATCTTCTTTTGTGTTTAACAGAAGAGACTCATAAAGGTTTGTAATGAGTAAAGGATGATAGATGTTTTAATTTTGGGGTGAACCTTCCAATTAATAGCCGAATATGTGCAGGAAAACTTGATCACCCATGATTCTGTGCGGAAAGTCCTCCAATCAGAGAGTAGAATGTGCTATAAAGGACCTCAAGCTCCACCCACTCCCATGAATGTAATCGAGTCTCTCCACACTCCAAAGGTTCTTAATTTGATATATGCATTAATATTGAAAAACTCAAAATATACTGTTTGAATTAGCGATGCACAATAGTTAAACTATCCACTTAAGAGCCGAATATTTGCAGGAAAACGACATTACCCATGATTCTGTGCAGAAAGTCCTCCAATCAGAGTGTAGAGTGCTGTAAGGGACCTTAAGCTCCGCCCACTCTCATGAATGTAATCCGAGTCTCTCCACACTCTAAAAGTTCTTTAGTAATTTGATATATGTATTCATATTTCACTGTAAATTTCCCAATATATTGTTTGTATCAGCGATGCACAAGAGCCGAATATGTGCAGGAAAACTACATTACCCATGATTCTGTGCAGAAAGACCTCCAATCAGAGAGTAGAATGTGCTATAAAGGACCTCAAGCTCCACCCACTCTCGTGAATGTAATCCGAGTCTCTCCACACTCTAAAAGTTCTTGGATAATTTGATCTACCAATCAGTGCAGAATGTGCCAAAAGGGACCTCAAGCTCCGCCCACTCTCGTGAATGTAATCCGAGTCTCTCCACACTCTTAAAGTTCCTGAATAATTTGATATGTATTCATATTTCACTGTAAATCTCCCAATATATTGTATATTAGTGATGCACAATATTTCAGCGCCCATACTGTTATCGACCAATCAGTGCCTTTATATATTATTGTATCAGCCTGAATCAAAAACAAGCCACTAATTTTGACATTTTTTCCATAAGTCGATTCAATTCAAAGTGTTTTGCCATGAATTTAATCACAATTTATAGACGTTTACTTGTTTTCTCATCAAGATTTACATTCATTTGGCTATATACACATCAATTATTGGCCTGTATAAATCCATATCTGCCAAAATGTATATATTGGTGCATTTTAAATATCTATATTATCTATAATATAGATATATCTAACTTCTATTTCTTAGCTTCAACCCAATGCTTGTTGTGCTGTAAATCTCACTGTCGCTGGTTGCTTTGGTTCATAGCTTTTAACACAAGAGTATACAAAAAAATTATAGTAATAATAACAAATAATAACCAACGCTGCTTAAAAAGAGTGGGCGGACACAAATGATTATTCAAGACTAATTGGAAATAGGCCTCACAGTGGCGCAGTGGGTAGCACGTTCGCCTCACAGCAAGAAGGTCGCTGGTTCGAGCCTCGGCTGGGTCAGTTTGTGTTTCTGTGTGGAGTTTGCATGTTCTCCCTGTGTTTGCGTGGGTTTCCTCCGGGTGCTCCGGTTTCCTCCACTTGGGTAAGCTAAATTGGCCGTAGTGTATGAGTGTGTATGGATGTTTCCCAGAGATGGGTTGCAGCTGGAAGGGCATCCGCTGCGTAAAACATATGCTGGATAAGTTGGCGGTTCATTCCGCTGTGGCGACCCCAGATTAATAAAGGGACTAAGCCGAAATGAAAATGAATGAATAATTGAAAATAAAATAAAGGTTTGTTTACGATGTGAATTTATTAAGTATATATAAATACACAAATCCATGTATATTTATGTATAGAACATGTTTATATTTGTATATAACAATACATATTATTGAATGTAAATGTAATTAAAGTGTATACATGTTTGTTTGTGCATTTATATACACAGCACATAGTATATAAATACAAACTTTTATTTTGAACACGATCTGTCGTATTAATATAACATTAAAGTAGATTAGCTGTTGAAGCAGAACGTACTGATGGACAAAAAGGCAACACAAAATCTGGCAAATGAAGCAAACAGTTTTGTTATGCAAGAAACGGATCATAATATTATTACCTTTTCATTTCACAGCCTTGGCTTTTTTTATGCTATTGAGTGTGTTTAGTTGTGTTAGCCAATTTATTAGTGATGTAAAAAGAAAGACTGCATCTATTAATAGTTTAATTTAGTTGGCACCAAACAAACACGGGGTTTCAGTTGACAGTGATTTGGTTAAAATAGTTGCTCATACGTTTTTGGGTTTACTTTGTGGAAAAACAATAATAATAATAATAATAATAATAATAATAAATACCAAATGCACCGAAGCGTTGCAGAAACATCTTGTATTTCCTGAGGGAGAGTAAATTAACCACATTTTCCATTTGTGTGTGTGAACTCTTCCGTTACTGCAAATAAACTGGAGCGGCTCTTTTATATATTCATTCATTTTCATTCTGCTTAGTCCCTTTATTCATCAGGGGTCACCACAGCGGAATGAACCGCCAACTTATCCAGCATTTGTTTTACACAGCCGATGCCCTTCCATTATTCCTTGCTTTATCCAATTCACCTATATCGCATGTGTTTGGACTGTGGGGGAAACCCACGCCAACACAGGGAGAACATGCAAACTCCACACAGAAACTCAGCCGGGATTTGAACCAGCGACCTTCTTGCTGTGAGGCAACAGTGCTAACCGCCCCTCTTTTATTTCATTCATTCATTCATTAATTTTCTTTTCAGCTTAGTCCCTTTATTAATCTGGGGTCGCCACAGCGGAATGAACTGCCAACTTATCCAGCATATGTTTTACGCAGCGGATGCCCTTCCAGCTGCAACCCAGTGCTGGGAAACATCCATACACACTCGCATTCACACACACTACGGCCAATTTAGTTCATTCAATTCCCCTATAGCGCATGTGTTTGGACTGAGGGGAAAACCGGAGCACCCCGAGGAAACCCACACCAACACGGGGAGAACATGCAAACTCCACACAGAAACGTCAACTGGCTCAGCCGAAACTTGAACCAGCGACCTTTTTGCTGTGAGGCGACAGTGGTAACCACTGAGACACCGTGTCGCCCCTCTTTTATTTATTAAGTTATTTAAGCGTTAGTTATTTGTTACAAAACAAAGGCAAGACATTTAAAGCAGCGCATTAGTTATCCAAAAACTACCACTACCAGTTAACGACAACAACCAGAGCCGTCCAATGAAAGCGCAGTGCCATAAACAGCATCGTCCAATGAGAGCGGAGCATTTACAACAGTCATTTGGAAAAAAAGATACTGGTGTAGAAAGCGACGTGTGATTTCTTTTGAACGTGTTCGTTTATACACTAACAGCAGTCAGAGAGCTTCAAGTTGAACAAATGATCAATAACAGCAGAATTACTCTGTAAAAAGGCCTCTACGCACCGCCGACACAATGCAAATGGCAACACAGTATGTTTGTGATTGTTGCGGTCAATTGAGAATATAGTACATTTGATTTATTTAGTCAGTGTGACTGAGATGTGCCCGGGTCAGGTTTCAGATTGAATTCAATTCAACGTCAAGCTTATTTTAGGTCCCGTAAGATGTAGGCCTGTCACAATAATCAATATATCGACTAATCACACAACACATGGACATGACCGCAATCATTTTTGGAGATGCAATATATATCGCCCATACATAACCAATTCTAGCAACACTTTAGCTGATTGTGCAACATCCCTATCTCTATTGGAGGTGTCAGTGTGGTAAAACAACATTACAGTATTTACTATAAATCACTATAGTATATTTACATGTGGGTGTCAACATTTATTATTATTTATTTAGGATATGCGTTTTCACATTCTGATTCCAATGCCTCATTATTAAACTGTTGAAATGACTGTAATTAAATGAATTATTGTTAAGAATAATAATAATGTGTTCTTTGTAAGAGTGGACTTGCATTGTGATGATATTATATGGTCATTCTAGCATTATATAATGAGTGGCATAAAATGGTCTTAAAATGACAGTAATATCGTTTATCGCAATATATTTTGGTGCAATATATTGTAAAACAAAATAAAGATATCGTGACAGGCCTAGAAAGATGGTTAGTATTTACTCCGAATTCTCAAAACAGTTAAAATGATGTAATTCACATTGCAGAAAAAGAATTGCATTACAACATGTGTAAAGATAAAAATATAGAAAATATGTTATAATGATGTTTGTGTACAGTTAAAAGACAATTATTAGAAATTGTCCATCCAATCCATCCATCCATCCATCCATCCATCCAATCCCATCCATCCATCCCATCCATCCAATCCCATCCATCCATCCCATCCAAACCATCCATCCCATGTGCTGTTGAACAGACCCACACCAAGTATTTTCTAATACATTTATCTTCATTAAAGTCTTTCTATTAGGGATTTTAAAAAATTAAAAATAAATAATAATAATAAATGACAGAATAAAAATATTTATTTATTTGTGTGCTAATATTTTTAGCCCCCTTGAGAAATATATTTTTAAATAATTCTAATAATTTAGTTTTCAACAATGTATAAAGAATTATACATAAATATCCAATATAAAGGGTTTATATATTGTTTTTATATTTTAATGTGATTTTGCCCATTTAAAAAATATTTCTTTAGGTTTTAGTCATTTTAGTACTTGTTATTTTACTTAGTTGACAGGGCGATGTGTCCAATTTCTATGTTTTTCTTCCCATGCTTAATTTCAGCTTTATTTCAATTAATGAAACTTTCACATATGTTAGTGAACAATAATGACACTTTAGAATATGCGATACCACAAATCAAAAGTAGTGTTTTTAAATCAGCATATAAAACATACAGTGCTCAGCATATATGAGTACACCCCCCTCAAATCTCTCATTGAAATGAATATTATCTGTAGGATGCTTTATAATATTATATTTGTGCAGTTTAGTCAGTGCTGAAGCCAAATCTGGAGCTCATCTAACAAAATAACTTATGATAATGGTTCAAAAATTAATCACCCAAATGTATATGTTAGAGAAAAATATTAAATAACATTTTCAAAAATAACAAAAATCAAGAGAAACTAAAAATACAGACAATTTAGTTCAAATGTTGCAGTTTGTAATTGTTTTTTGCAATATTTAGCATGAACTTAAATGTATCTTTCCATTTCTAAAGATGCTCTGTGACTAAAATATTATTTAAATAAATATATCTGTTTAATAAATCTGTTTAGTTCAAATGCACCAACATATATGACCCATATTCACTGAGAAATGGATACAAATATTCATTTTCAAAATGGGGTGTCCTCATATATGCTGAGCACTGTAGGTCTCAAACCCGCAGCTCTGCACAGTTTTGCTCCAACCCTAATCAAACACACGTGATGCAACTAATCAAGGTGTTCAAGACTGTTCGCCGGTGTTTGATTAGAGTTGGAGCAAAACTGTGCAGAGCTGCGGCCCTCCAGGAATTGGGTTCGAGACCTATGATATAGAACACTTAGTACAACAATTACTACTGTATATTTATATGTACATACGGTGCAATTTATGTGCATCATATACAGTGTTTAATAGTAATGAAGATTCTGTTGTGACTCAAAATGGGAATGCTTGAATATAAAGACAATTAGCAAATTTAGGTGGCGAAAAATGACCCGGACATCATCATCTGGATGTTTTAATGATGCTAGAAATGAATAATATGTTGTTCTAGAATGTACTAAAACTTGTACATTTGGTTTGGTGTTTCATATGACGTGTTCGTGTAGATATAAACAGCTATTCATCCTAATAGTTTTCCCAAAAGTGTGCAAAATGATGACTCGAGTTGCTCATTTAGAAAGGTGTTTTTATACTTGTAATAATGTCTTGTTTTAGAGGATCTTTAAAGCCATATAAACTTGTAAAAATATTACTTTTTTGTATTATTTTGGAATATCAATTTACATCATTCTTATTTACAAAAACAAAAAATCCTGTAAACTATTATTATTATTTTAATAAATTCCTTTTATCTGACGGTTTTACATAGCTAACATTCAAATGTGTTGATTGTGCCATAAGATGTGAATGAATCTTCAGTTTGGCAAGCACTTTCCCGCTCTTTCTCTTTCCAAAAGGCCTCCTTTGTACTCAAAGAAATGGATTATGGGTAAAAAAAAAAAAAATGAGAGAAGGCATAGGAAAATTGATGGCAGTAATATGTATGTGTATTTCAGAACACCATGCTAAACGTCATCAAATTTCCAAAGATTGTCCATCCTTCAATGCTTCATCCTGGATCTTTGAATGGCCTCCATTTTGGCTCAGCCACTCATTCACCTAATAGAGATACTAGCATCCATACTGGAGGCAATGTGTTTGAAGCGGTAGCCATTTTGGATCAAGGCGACCATCAGGCTGTGAAACGCAGAGATGGTTTTGCTCACCATGTTGGGCTGGTGTAGCTGATGTTGTAGAGTTTTGCCCAGCGCGCGAACACTTGTTTCTCCGTGATGAAGCGGTGGTGTGAGCCGCGGAGCCCCCTCTCGTTCTGGAGGTACGTCACACACTCGTCTGGACCTCTGGGTTTGTAGTAGTGATATGGCATCCGCTTGGGTTGAGGACGTCTGCTTCAGGAAAGTAAAGCATTCAGGCGAGATTGAAATCGATGTATTTAAAAGTGCAATATGTAGTAGGGCTGCACGATATTGGAAAATTCTAGCATTGCGATATATTTTTATGTTGCGATATACAATTTCACCATAAGACTTCGTCATCTCTATTTAGAAAGAATCTATAATAGATCGATTGGGATGATTCTGCAGCGGGACTGCATCTCCATAAAATCTAATAAACAATATATAAACCTTTTGGGGTTTCCAGACACGTTTTCATTGTGGTCTGTGCTATTTGTAGTGCATTTCTCTATTTGCATGTGTTGAAAGTATTTTCATGCATAACGATCTATAAATACAATCAAGACATCTATCTCTCTATCTATCTATCTCATGTCAGACCCACACCAAGTATTTTCTAATACATTTATCTTCTGGAGAAAGTCTTTCTATTAGGGATTATAATAATAATAATAATAATAATAATAATAATA
>CAIGQW010000399.1:3372580-3388992 GCA_903798125.1 Danio choprae | reverse complement strand
AATATGTAGGATTGATTTAAGGATTGCAGTCCAAATACACAATTTCAGTTTTTATTCATTTTCTTTATGCACGGCCCCTTAAATGACGACTCCACGAACACAGAGGTTGGCAGATTGACCTTACACTAAGCTGATCAGTTTACAGGGTTTCATTAGGTCAAATTCAAGACCTTTTTAGACTTATGAATACAATTTTTGACTTGTACAGCACTGAATGCTAAGGATTTTTACTAATTGCTTAATGTGGGCCCAGAGGAAAGATTTTTTAACTTGCCCCATCCAAAAAATTAAACTTTTTTGACTGAAAAGACGAATTAAATATGCTGTATTTTCCATCAAGACAACTTGGGGTTCTGTAATATAATCGAATAAACTGGCAGTGGGCTGGTTATAGAGGCTAAAACAAAGACAGACACAGAAGGCGCATATTCAAAGGAGAATAACTGACTGTAGCATTGTTATTCAGATAAACAACCAGTGGTGGAAAGAGTACTGAAAAATCCTACTCAAGTAAAAGTACCATTACTTGCCCAAAAATGTAGTGCAAGTAGATTAAAAGTATCTGTTGTATATATAATAATATATATAATAAATGAATGAATGAAAATAATATTTATTTATTTGTGTGTTAATATTTTTAGCCCCCTTAAGAAATATATTATTAAATAATTCTAATAATTTAGTTTTAAACGGTGTATAAAGAATTATACATATATATATCCAATATAAAGGGTTTATATATTGTTTTTATATTTTAATGTGATTTTGCCCATTTAAAAAATATTTCTTTAGGTTTTAGTCATTTTAGTACTTGTTATTTTACTTGGTTGACAGGGCGATGTGTCCAATTTCCATGTTTTTCATAACGATCTATAAATACAATCAAGACAAAGATACAATTGCAATGAAGTGTTTTATCGCTTCCGGAGTCGAACAGTATTCAAGTACAATAACTGAATGATAACAGTGAAAATGATCGTAGTTTAAAGTCACAAATGGTACAATGTCTTATACCTGAATGTTTTATACAATCGCAGGCATCAAAAGCACATGCGAATGATCAATTATAATACAAATTCAACATTGCATATATCCTGCGATGGGAATATTGCAAATGATCACATTGCAATATCGATGCTGAAACCAAATATTGTGCAGCCCTAATATGTAGGATTGATTTAAGGATTGCAGTCCAAATACACAATTTCACAATTTCTCCTTACTCAAAGTAAGGAGTAAAAAGTAGCCCTTTTAAAAGTACTCAAGAGTATTGAGTATTACGATGTGAACGGCTCATGCGTTTACATGCAATTTGTGCACGGATGTGTAAACGTAACATTCTGTAGTGCATTGGTAATTGTTTAAGGGGATTTGGTGGTTTCAGTCCTCATACAGTAAACGTCCATCTTCTCATCAGTGACATGCATAGACATCAGTCTATAAAGTCTCTCAATCATTGCGTGTAAAGATTTTAGACATCTTCTTGCACACTTTTAATGCTTCCAAACGGTTTGTTGCATTTATGAAGCGCTAATGTCTTGCGGTTGTTCTGTATGATGCGATTTACTTTCTATCTTCGATTTGATTGGACAAGAATCACAGGACTGGTTAATCTACATTAGCCAATCCCCAGAGACAAGAAAAAAAAAAAGTAGTGACTGCAGTTTAGTACCGGTACAGCACTAAAAATGTACTCAAGGGAAAGTAAAAGCACACATTTTTAAAACTACTTAGTAAATTACAATTCCTGAGAACAATTACAGTCATTTGGGTATTTGTTACTTCACACTACTGTAAACAACCATGTTCACTTAACATGTTTCTGGAATATTTGCTAATATATCATGGTGTATTCACGGCTGTCCAACTCAACTTTAAAGAGCCCCTATTATGGGTTTTGAAACCCCCCCAGCTGAGGTTTAAATCTGTCAATGCACCTTGTTTAAAAATAAAAAATTTTTTATTTGACTATTTCACATTGCGTCCAAAACCACGTTGAAAGCGGGACGCCTGCCTCTTCCTTTACCGATTTAAATGCGTTTTGTGCTCGCGATCTCCTGCTGTTTGTTGCTGTGGCCACCATCAGCTGTTCATACACACGCTGATGGTAACTTTTCTAAATAGTTCAACTTTTGCCACTGTGTGAATTAATACTGAATGTGTGTCGTTGTTATTACTTGCGGTTGTGGTTAAGAAAAGAGGAATATGCTGGTGTTTAACTGCATTGCTTTAATGCACTCCTGCATTGGGCTCTTACATATACTCTGTGCTCTGACTACTTCTTGGGCGTTTCTCTCCGTCTCACCCTGAACGCAGTCGACCAATCACAACAGACTGGGTCATCGGACCAATCAGCGCAGATTAGCCTCATGCAAAGCAGGGGTTTGGGAACAAATGAATCGCTGAACGAATCATATGGGAGTCGTTGGGATAATTAGGTAAAAATAAATGCATATTATAAGACAATGAAAGTGTTTTTTGACCTTGCGTGCATACCAGCCTGTTGTTGGAGACCCCCAAAACCAAAATATGACCTTTTATAATGCATAATAATGGCTCTTTAAATTATTAAAAAGATAAATAGATTCTTACCCACAATAGTTTGGTGGCACCATCCCATAAACCTTTATGTTGTCGCACATCTCTATGGCGATCACCATGGTGAACCAACCAGTGCTTAACCAGGACTGAGACTTTTTTCTGTGAAAATAGGAAATAAAAAGAGGACTTGATGCTTCTACTAATAATATTTAATATTTAATTAATATATCGGCCACTTTATTAGGTACACCTCTCCAACTGCTAGTTAGTTCAAATTTCTAATCAGCCAAACACATGGCAGCAACTCAATGCATTTAGGCATGTAGACATGGTCAAGATGATCTGCTGCAGTTCAAACCGAGCATCAGAATGGGGAAGAAAGGGGATTTAAGTGTCTTTGAACGTGGCATGGTTGTTGGTGCCAGACGGGCTGGTCCGAGTATTTCAGAAACTGCTGATCTACTGGGATTTTCACACACAACCATCTCTAGGGTTTACAGAGAATGGTCTGAAAATGAGAAAATATCCAGTGAGTGGCAGTTCTGTGGGCGCAAATGCCTTGTTGATGCCAGAGGTCAGAGGAGAATGGCCAGACTGGTTCCAGCTGATAGAAAGGCAACAGTAACTCAAATAAGCACTCGTTACAACCGAGATATGCAGAAGAGCATCTCTGAACGCACAACACGTCCAATCTTGAGGTGGATGGGCTACAGCAGCAGAAGACCACACCGGGTGCCACTCCTGTCAGCTAAGAACAGGAAACTGAGGCTACAATTCACACAGGCTCACCAAAATTGGACAATAGAAGATTGGAGAAACGTTGCCTGGTCTGATTACCTCGATTTCTGCTGCAACATTCGGATGGTAGGGTCAGCATTGGGCATCAACAACATAAAAGCATGGATCCATCCTGCCTTGTATCAACGGTTCAGGTTGGTGGTGGTGGTGTAATGGTATGGGGGATATTTTCTTGGCACATGTTGAGCCCATTAGTACCAATTGAGCATCGTGTCAACACCACAGCCTACCTGAGTATTGTTGCTGACCATGTCCATCCCTTTATGACCACAGTGTACCCATCTTCTTTCAGCAGGATAACGCACCATGTCATAAAGCGCGAATCATCTCAGAATGGTGTCTTGAACATGAGAATGAGTTTACTGTACTCAAATGGCCTCCACAGTCACCAGATCTCAATTCAATAGAGCACCTTTGGGATGTGGTGGAACGGGAGATTCGCATCATGGATGTGCAGCCGACAAATCTGCAGCAACTGTGTGATGCTATCATGTCAATATGGACCAAAATCTCTGAGGAATATTTCCAGTACCTTGTTGAATCTATGCCACGAAGGATTAAGGCAGTTCTGAAGGCATTAGGGGTCCAACTTGGTACTAGTAAGGTGTACCTAATAAAGTGGCCGGTGAGTGTGTGTGTGTATAAGGTTATCTGTACATTTACTCAAGTGCCAAATTTGTGTTAAATCACTGCTAAAAAGCTTAAAAACACACAATCCAACATGCTATAGTGAGTTCACCTGTCTCTGCCGGTCTCCTTCTGGAAAAGCGCATCAAACTTCTGCATTTTGCTGGGTGAGATGAAGAAGAAGGACAGGTTTCTGTAGCTCATGCTGACTCTCTGGATGAGGCGGTACAGCGTTCCCTTGGCTTCCCGGCTGATCTTGGAGGACGGACCCCAGAAAATGATGATGGGGTTTTCAGAGCGGTTGAGGAACTCAGCAGGCTTGCGGACCACGCTGAAGACACTTGAGTGAGCCACGACGCGAACGGTGGTCCGATTGCCCACATCTGACTGGTATCCAGAGGTAGGAGCATTGTTCATGCGGAAAACACACTGCGTTCGGTCGATCTCCTCGCCCGCCTGAGAGCCCAACACGTGACTGGAGCTGGTCACTAATGCACAGTGATGGCAGTGCAGGGTCAGGCTCTGAAACGCAAGATTCAGAAGATGCAGAAAATCATATCATACAGATGAAGACAAAGGGATTTGAATCTTTTGAATATTTCCCAAGTGCTGTTTAGCAGGGATGAACATTTTTCACAGTATTTCCTATAATAATTTTCTTCTTGAGAAAGTCTTATTTCTTTTAGTTTGGCTGGAATGTGTTGACGTCAGAATTATTAGCCCTCCTGAATTATTAGCCTACCCAGTATATTTTTACCCAATTTCTGTTTAACAGAAAGAAGATTTTTTTCAACACAATTATAAACATAATAGTTTAAATGACTGATTTCTTTCATCTTTGCCATGATGACATAATATTTTTATAGATATTTTTCAAGATACTAGTATTCAGCTTAAAGTGACAATTAAAGGCTTAACTAGGTTAATTAGGCAAGTTAGAGTAATCAGGCAAGTCATTGTATAACAGTGGTTTGTTCTAGAGACAATCCAAAAAAAAGGGGGCGAATAATATTGACCTTAAAATGATTTTTTTTAAGGTCAAAAATAAAACAAATAAGACTTTCTCCAGAAGAAAAAATATTATAGGAAATACTGTGAAAAATTCCTGAATCTGTTCAACATCATTTGGGAAATATTGGAACGAAAATTCACAGCAGGGCGAATATTTCATTGTATAACCTTGGTTTGTTCTGTAGACAATCAATATATATATATATATATATATATATATATATATATATATATTGTTTAAGGGGACTAATAATATTGAACTTAAAATGTTTTTTAAACAATTAATTATTTTCTAGCCGAAATAAAAGAAATAAGACTTTCTCCAGAAGAGCATTCCTTGCCCTGTTAAACATTTATTTATGTTAGGCGAATTCTGACAACTGTATAAAAACTGCCAAGGTCAAAATGATTAGGCCACTTAAGAATTAGTTTTTCTCAATGGGCTATAAAACAAACCACTCTTGTCAATGACACTCCTAATTAGTCTAACTTGCCTAGTTAACCTGGTTAAAGTTTATAGACCCTTTTCACAAGCCTGTTATGACGCGTTTAATGGTCATCATAATGTTAAATCCTTTAAAGTTTTTAATGTTTAGATTTGTTTTAAAAATCGTATGAACATTTATATGCATTTCTGTATGTATTATATCATCTCAAAAAACTAATTACCGCTTGTGCGAGGCGTTTCTAATGCAGCGTCTATGGGGCTGAGTAAATTTGACGTTATTCTCTCTTGTGGCAGCCATTATTATCAGTCTCACACAATTTTCGTCCTTCATCTGTAAGTCTTGATAACACCATCGTGGAGTTTTTCTTTTATTATTTGAGCAAATAAGATTGTAAAAAACTTATTTGTTGTATTCTCCCATTCACTGTGCTCTGAGTTTACCCAGCTATGACGCCTTCTGCTGCTGAGAAACCCGGAAATGTGAAAAGGGTCCATCACACGCTGAATCCGAAATTTTCATCCTTCATTTTTTTTTACAATATGGAGCATCCGAAAAAGCATTTTGAGAGTTTTGACAATTCAGGGCCACCGTACAGGTGAAAGGAAACTGTCTTTGAAAACAATTTGGTGTGTGTTTGCGTGTGTCTCTCTGTGTGTTCGCACGTTAGACAAACTGCCAGTCTCTGTTCAGGATAAATTGGTTCACAGATATTTGTGGTCTTCTTTTAAATATGTGGTTCCAGTATCACTAGCAAAGTATCAAACTGAGCCACGTACATCCTGAAGTAGAATCGGTCGAGATAATCCCGCAGCTCTTTGATAAGGATCTTCCTCTCATTCCTCTGCAATCTAAGGATGGGATATCCATATTTCCTCTTTCTTTTGTTAAGCAGCGAGAAGACAAAATCATCTTCACTACTAGAAGACTCCATTTTGTTTTGTTTATAGGCACAGGCCGGTATAAGATTCTGACGGGATGATGAGTTATTAAAACTCACATGTTTAGAAATGTGTTGGAAAAATCTTCTCTCCGTTAAACAGAAATTGGGGGAAGAAAATAAACGGGGGCTAACAATTCAGGGGGTTTAATAATTCTGACTTCAGCTGTATATTTCAAAAAACATGCAAAAAGTGTGTTGCATAAACCACGTGATCACCTTGTTGCCGTAAACAGGAAGGTATCCGTCTCTTCCAGCCCATTTCTTGAGGTTGGTGGTTTTGAGCGTGTGGTGGATTTGACGGATGTTACTGGTCTTGAAGGATCTGGAAAGATCAGGTGAGCTGCTGGAGCTGTAGAGGATGAGGAGCGTTGTGATGAGGAAAACCGCTCCGTAAATCACCATCCGCTGCCCCTGCTGCCATTGCTTAAAACACACACAGACACAATTAGGGCTGCAGGATATTGGAAAAATCTAATATTGTGAAATTTTATTTTTCTGCAATAAACATTGCGATATGGATACAGTTCACATGACCGTTTGATCAGCACTATTTGACTGTTTTCTGGCGAGGCGAACAGTATTCAGGTACAGAAATTGAATAAATCACAATGAAAAAAATGCTTTTCTTACTTTGCTTGGTCTCGTTTCTAGTCCAAATATCTAAAAAATACTTGGAGCAAGAAAAAATATCCTTTTGTTTTCAACCTGAGATGAAATAAGTCAAAATTAAGAGTTTTTCCTTAAATTATCTGCCAGTGGGGTAAATAAAATAAACTTGTTTTCGCTTTGAAATGTTAATATTTGGACTAGAAACTAGACTGCATAAACATTTGTGCATAAATCATATATATTCCATATAAATACAGTAATTAAATAATTCTGTGGCTCCTGTTCATCTATAATTCAGACTCTACATTGCATATCTTGCGATGTGACTGTTGCGGGTGCGCACATTGCGATATCAATGCTGAAACGATATGTTGTGCAGCCCTACACACAATCATCATCATTTAATGCTTCACATTATGTTGATGTAGATTTCCTAAGTATATATGGCTGGGTGATATGACAAAAATATCATATCACAATACAAGTCATCCCATATGATGATAATGTACATCACGATATAATACCATTTCTGTAAATTGAATTAATTTATACTGATCACATGTAAAGGACTATTGTTTTATTATATATTTAAAAGTATATACTCAGAAATGTACTCATTTGTATGTGATCATATTTAATCGAATATTTAATCGCTTAGTGTGTTCAATTTACTTTAATTGCGTGTTTTTTGGACTGTGGGAGGAAACTGGAGAACCCGGGGAAAACCCACGCGAGCATGGGAGAACAAGCAAACTCCACACAGAAATGTCAACTTAAGGCGACAGTGTTGATCACTGGGCCACCGTGTCGCACATCTGGGAAGGAGGAGGAGTAGAGGTGGTTGGAGGGGATTCTTCAAGATGAAGGTACTGAGATAAGGGAACTCTGCTTATTTATGGTGATCTAGGAATCATCTGATTGGTGAATCAATTGTGAACTGATGCGGGACCAGTTGTAAGCGATCATAAGCACGTGATCCTCTCGAAATTAGTTTATAAATAAACTTCACTTCTACTCACTTTATCTACGAGCTGCAGTGTCATTCTCCTGCCACCCTTCTATCGGGTTTCAGTTCTCATGCCTAGAGAGTGAGAGAGACAGAAACTTGAGCATTTTCAGTGCTATCATCAAGCCTCCGACACAGACACACACACATACACACACACACACACACACACACACACAAACCTGTGTGTAAATAAAATGTCAATTCAATTAATATTATACTCTGAAATAACATGCATTTAGTTTCTTCCCTTTTGTCTAGGGTTAGGAATGGAAGTAACAAATTAACTACATTTGTTTTGAAGTTTAGAAATAAACTAATAGAATATAAAAAAAGGACCAAAAAAGTGGAGGGATCACTTCAGTTCTCAGCCCCAGAAATGGGCGATCACATGAGTACAATTTAAATCATTTATTTTTTTCCTTATGAATCAATAAAGAAAGCTGAAAGCAATAAAACATGTCTTCCGGAAAAGAAGGTTTAGCCAAAACAACAAACAAAACAGCAGCTAACTTTGGAGGAGAACTAAATAACCTATCCAGGTAAAAGAAAAGAAATAAACAACAGAAGTGGAGTGAACTCCCCTTCTGACAACAAACAGAGACAGACAAGGAGTACAAAATTAAAAATGGTCTCCATACAGCTTCCTTTTTAAATCAAATGTTTTTGATTTAAACAAATCAAGTCAAACAAATCACCTTTTAATCACCTCAGTCACCCTCTGCCTATACACTCAACATCACAACGCTGATCACTTTAATAAGCATCAGTTCTTCAGAAAGAGAGAAGTTTGAAGAACACTCAAGATGTCAACAAGTTTTAATACTCAACAGGTCAACACCCCAAAAAAGCAGCAAGCACACAAGTCTGGAGCAGCAGAAGTCAAATTCCCTTCATATTGTTGAACTGGGTTTGTTTGCTAAGCAGTGTGTCAGCGCAGCACACTGTCTGGACAATTTGCTGTACCTTTCAAATAGGTAGAGAGAGGCTTAGGGTGCATCTCAATCAGCTCCCTTGTTCACTAGTCAGTGGTAAAGTCTAGATAGGATACAGCTGCGGATACTGTATAACAATAATTAATATTTTTACAGAACTGTGACGGTTGGGTTTAGGGTTGGGGTAGGGGTAGATGTTAAAAAAATACAATTTATTGGGTAATTTTATAAATAACATAAATAATACTCGGTAGAACTACTGTTTTTACATTACTGTGACGGTTCGGGTGGCGGTAGACATTAATAAAATGCAATTAATGGGAAATTTTATAAATAATATAAATAATTCTTGTTAACTTCCGGCTGCAGCTGTATCTCATCTAGCAACTACCCTAGTCAGTGCCCTGACTAAGGTGTCAGACATTTTTGAAGTGCAGTCTCAGATTGCATTCCAATCCAATTTTTTATGCCCTTTACTCATTAACTCCCCTCCGTCGTGTTCCCTCAGATTTATGTCTTTGATTGTGTTAAGTGTGCACTACTGGCGGTGCATCTGAATGGGTTTAAATGGAGTGCATTAAACCCTTGAGCACTTGGAAACTACACTGTTGTGACATCACAATCGCATTGCATTCTGGGACATATAGGTGCTGGAGTGGACATATGAAGCCGACTCGCTTTTGAGGGATTGAGGGTATCCATGTAAGCTTCCCTCGTTCACTTGATGAAGTGTGACGCACTTGAAAATGGCGTTGGGGATTCCCCCAAGGGAAAAAGGGAAGGGAAGCTAGCGAGTGTGTGTCTAAAAGTGGACTGGAATGCTGCCTGATACTAAAAAGTGCACCGTGATAATCAGGGCGCATCAATATGTACTATGCAAACAGAAGTTCAGAAGTATCATGAACGAACATAGCTAGATAGGTTAGGAACAATCTAGCAAACATGTATAATTGTTTAATGGTTGAAATGTTGCTGGTATATGAAGCAATCAAATTATTTAGCTATGATGTGGTTTTTAAATAATGGTAAAATTAATATATCAAAATAATTAGTTCTGCTGTTGATTATACATTCCAGTTTTGTACAATGAGGACATTCTTGTGTCACATTCAGTAACAGGGAGCTAGGGTGCTGATGGAGACGCACCCTTAGGGCGTGCTCACACTAGGTACAGTTGCCTTGAGCCATGGCAAAGCGCACTTGTCCCCTCTCCCCCTCGGCCTGCACTCTTTTGCCTTCCGAGCAGGAGCACGCTTACATCATCGATGATGCGGCTGTTCAGTTTAACAGAAGAGAAGCACTCTCGCTCAGCACAGTGGACACTGCTTTAGTTATATCGTTTTGTATTATGTTTAGTCGTTTGGGATGCAGTGACACAGTTAAATATTTAGCTGAACAGATCCACAACTTTTGACGCTCATAAATGATCATAAAATCCTCATGCTGCAGGTATTAAGATGTTTGCTGAAGATATCAGCTGACGTGCAGTGAGGGGTTTGCGTCTTTAAAGGTGCAGTATGTAAGTTTGACACCCAGTGGTTGAACTACGTATTCCACTCCTGGATCAAAACAAACGCAAGCGTAGGTTGCCAGATTGAGGACAGGAGCGAGTGATTTAAACCGTGTTGTAAATAAAAGCAGCGGCACACGATAGAAGGAATATTTTCCATATTAAAAGGAGTTTTTGTCCCAATCAACACCGGGAATTGATATTTTAGAAACAGCTTCTATTTTTTGCAGCTGAACAACAGAAAACTGACAATGATCACCTCAGGTACACCTCATGTGCTTTACTCAGTGTTAAATGCTAATAATGTGAGTTTGAATGCCATTTTACATGACATTTATTGCCGTACTACTGAATGCAGCAGCAGATAGTTCACCTCAGATCATGAAAATAAAATAAACCTTTAGAACTAAACATATTTAATACACACAGTACACTTAAGTATACACAGCATGTACATGTAACAATTTTAAAGAGGGTTAATAAGTATTAAACAGATTATAAAGCTTACCATTTCGTGAGTGAGTGCATATTCTGTGCTTCTGAATGGCTGGATTTAAATTTATGTCGTGTTTCGTCTGGTGCAAACAACCAAATTGCTTATCACTTGCATACCTTGTCCCGAAGCATGTTGTTAGGACACAGGGTTACAATGTAACCTGCTCACCTAATGTTTACGTTCATAATATTTATATCATTTGCTAATTAATAACCTCATTGTGAACTCTGAATCTGTGTCTCACTTCGGAGTCTGCTACTGTCCACCGGAGGTCGCATTTCGGTCACAGTTTCAGAGCCTTTCTGACTGAATGAATGAAATATGCAGTTTTCCAGCAAGGCAACCCGGGGTGCTGAAATATAATTGGCTAAACTGGCAGTGGGCGGGTTAAAATAACCAAAACAAAGACAGCGTTCCAGCACGGAAAACACATTTTCAAAGCAGAACATCTGACTTCAGCATTGTTTTTTAGATAAACAAGAATGTTCACTTAGCATGTTTCTTAAACATCTGCAAACACAAACCAGGAAAAACCAGGCACGGTTTGGATGGCGTAGTGTAAGTGCACCCTTAGGCTGTGTTTCAATCCACTTTTATACACAGACTCGCAAACTTCCCTTCACTTGTTCCCTAAGGGGAATCCCAAAGTATGTTCCATTTCATCAAGTGAAGAGGGAAGTTTATAACATACCCTTGATCCCTGGATTTTGACTTAGGGAGTGAGTCGACTTCATCACTATGCCCTAACTGCTTTGAAGGGTTTGCCATCTGGAGTGATAGCTTCGAAGGGATGAAGGGTGTAGGGGTCAAAAAAGCTTCTTCGTGAAATGCACTTCTGAGTCATAATGAGACTTATTATTAGCACTTTTAGTGCGCTAGTTAACACCAAAAAAACACGCTCGGAACTTGCAGGCTGCACCTTATTTATTTATATTTATTTATTTTTTATGTATTTTTTATTTATTTATGTAATTATTTATTTAGGCTGCACGGTGGCGCAGTGAGTAGCATGATCGCCTCACAGCAAGAAGGTCGCTGGTTCGAGCCTCGGCTGGGTCAGTTGGCATTTCTGTGTGGAGTTTGCATGTTCTCCCTGTGTTTGCGTGGGTTTCCTCCGGGTGCTCCGGTTTCCCCCACAAGTCCAAAGACATGTGGTACAGGTGAATTGGGTAAGCTAAATTGTCCGTAGTGTATGAGTGTGAATGGGTGTGTATGGATGTTTCCCAGAGATGGGTTGCAGCTGGAAGGGCATCCGCTGCGTAAAACATATGCTGGATAAGTTGGCGGTTCATTCCGCTGTGGCGACCCCAGATTAATAAAGAGGCTAAGCCGAAAAGAAAATGAATGAATGAATGAATGAATGAATTATTTATTTATGCATGCATGTATTTATGTATGGTTGTTTGTTTACATTTAAAAGAGTAATTTATTTGATCTTTTTTTATTAATAAATCTTCATTTTTAATTAAATTTCAAATAAATCATTCATTCATTCATTCATTCATTTTCATTTCGGCTTAGTCCCTTTATTAATCTGGGGTCACCACAGCGGAAGGAACCACCAACTTATCCAGCATATGAACGTGCAAACTCCACACAGAAACGCCAACTGACCCAGCTGAGGCTCGAACCAGCGACCTTCTTGCTGTGAGGCGAACGTGCTATCCACTGCGCCACCGTGAGGCCCACTCAAATCAATAGATCAAATTAATTTAAATTATATATAAAATCTAGGGGACAGAGAAACTTAATATATATTTTTGGTATGTATGTTTATATGTTTACATGTGTAGAAAATAAAGAAAAAGAAAATAAGAAAACACTTAGAAAAATCCAGTCAGACTGAACGCAGTCCTGCTAAATATAACGTTATTAAACCTGTCTTTCATAAGTCAGTTTCATAACGGCCTCATTAAACCTACAAGGGCTATTTAGCAGAAATCAAGCCATATATGTACAGAAATACAGTTTTACCTGTCAAAATTCATCCAACACACAGACATGATGTATATAATGCTGATGCTGAGGCTCTGCTTGATCGTCAAAGCGTCTGATATGCGGGAAAAAGCGATTGTTAAAGACAGTCAGTCGACGTCGGATGAGCGTTTTTCTTACCGTTGCGTCAGGGGTATATTGTGGATGCTGTTGTATCCGCGCAGCATTATTATCATCATCATTACAACCATAATCATCACAATCAGTTCTTCTGCCGCCTCATCTCCGCCTGAGGAGCTTCTGCGCATGCGCCGCAAACCATTGTGTAGATGCGACGCACCGACGGTAGAAGGCTCATGATGTCAGGAGCAAGTCGACCAATCGGAACGCGAGAAGAAAGACGCGAAAGATGATGCTCTGTTGAATATCCATGTCGTGACATCTTACTTTAAATATAAAAATACATATATTAATAGTTATTTAATAGAATTTAACGTGGTTTTTGTAATTGTGGAATTTAACTATTAGAAATATTATATATCCGTATTTCATTATGTTTATATTATTTTGTAGTAACTTGAATCAAATATTTTCAGTATATAGTACCACTACTATTTATACATTTCGCAGATTATTAAATTAGAGTTTTATTTTATTATGACTACCTTAATATGTATATATTGACCATTTGTTTACGTATGTGTATTGATAACACACGCACGCACGCACGCACGCACGCACGCACGCACACACACACACACACACACACATAATGCAAAACACACATTGAACCACAATAGTTTTTGTATGCTTAAGTTTAATAAATGCAAAATATAAATTTGATATGTTTATCAACACAGGCCTAAACTTAAGCCTCATTCATCAAAGACCAAAACATAAATGTAATCACAGAATTACAGTTTAATCTTCAGATGAATCATCTTTAAAGGGCTGAACTGAACACACAGTACCATAAGAGTCTTGTACATTTAAAACACACTAAAAATACTTCCTGAAGACAAACTGATGATTTAGAGGTGTTGATTATTCATATTAGGCTATAAATTAAGAAGTACAAGAAGACGACAATACAGTCAATGAACACAGTAAATCTTATGATATTAATTCACAATGTGACCTCATTATCAGTGGTGTAACGGATCACAAATCTCACGGTTTGGATCACATTATGGGTTTTTTGAGTCACGGACTGGACCATTTTTCAGATCAGCCAAAAAGGCGAGGAGACAAATGTAATTCGCTTTCCATTTATTACAAAAACAATGAGACAAGAAACTTTTGGTTTTAATAAACAGAACGCAGAAGCTGTAATTTTATTAAAAATAAAATGAAGAAATAATCAGCTGAATAAAAATAAACTAAAATATTCAGTGCTGTGAAATATTCACTGTTACTACTACTGTTGCTGATAACGTTACATGTAGAAATTCATTCATTCATTTTCTTTTCGGCTTAGTCCCTTTATTAATCTGGGGTCGCCACAGCGGAATGAACCGCCAACTTATCCAGCATATGTTTTACGCAGCGGATGCCCTTCCAGCTGCAACCCATCACTGGGAAACATCCATACACACTCATTCACACACATACACTACGGACAATTTAGTTTACCCAATTCACCTATAGCGCATGTTTTTGGACTTGTGGGGGAAACCGGAGCACCCGGAGGAAACCCACGCCAATACGGGGAGAACATGCAAACTCCACACAGAAATGCCAACTGACCCAGCCGAGGCTCGAACCAGCGACCTTCTTGCTGTGAGGCAATCATGTTACCCACTGCGCCACCGTGAGGCCTAAGTGTAGAAATCTAACATTATAATTTGTACAACCCAGATTTATTTTTAGTCTCATTTTCAATAAATGATTCAGTTATTCACTCACAAAACTCCATGTTTCATTGCTGGATGATAATTTTTGAAGAATTATTCAGTGGCATATATTTGATGGCTGGTTGTCGCCACCTATTGGTTAAATAATGTAATTGCTGCCTACAGCTTTTATTTTTGAGCGTCAAGTTAGATGCGCATGACGGTGATTTGACTCCTTACCACAAACATCAGTGGTTTTATCTAAACTAACAGTTATCCCAGTACTTCAGTGTTATTTGACTGTTTGTAAAATAAAGACTGAATCTCTTTCTTGATTTTTGCGTTTTTCAAACACAGATTTGAATGCAGCGATTCGAAGGATTAATAAACATATGCAAATCACCATCATTTATAATTGATGTTGCGTGGGTGTTGAGATCCCGATCTTTTAATGATTAATTGTGCAGCTTACACTGAATGCATGAATGCAGGCTAAACAAGCAGTGACAGAAAACACCTTTAATGACCTAAGAAACCCACTACATCCCGAATAACCCACCACGACTTCTTCCGTCATCATTATATTTCACAGGAAAGCCTAAATGCTTTCATACATGTGATTTGAATGACGCGAGAGGTGATCTCTCTGCGATCGTTACAAATTTAGGATTAATCTACAAGTAAAAAAATGTTTTATTAATCCGCAGGTCACGCGTGTTCCCAACCGTGGGTTGTGATCCATACGGATCAACCGTGATCTGTTACACCCTTACTCATTATACATCAGTTGTATTCTCTCGAGTTAAAACAAGACAGATAAACATTGACAAATCAAGAACACACACACGTGCAATGTCTAAAAACCGAAAATAACACAATTACTTTCTAACGTTTTGCATCTTGTGATGAATACAAAAATAAACTTATAGAGAGTCATAAAAGTACAGTCACTCTTTCTTTTTCAAACCTTTACGTAAAAAACCCACAGAGAAACGCTCCTGGGTTAGGTTGTATAACAGCGGCAAATGCTAAAACAGTGGAAATAATTAGCAGACAGTATTTCTGCACACAGACACGCACGCTGTTGTCAAAATGGCAGCACGTTCTCTATAAATACACAGAAAATAACTAAATAAAGATTAAAATGTGCAATGACGGCAAGAGCTCACGTCAATCTTTTCTTGGGAAAAAATAAATAAAAATAAATATCTTTGTTGTTGCGTTGGGCTTCAAACTAAATATTTGATGATACATTTGATAGCAAATCCCACAATAAAAACCACTGATATTCTATTATTAAGTACTAATATGTTTGCAATATAATTAAAATTGTCCATTATCACAAAGAATCAAAGTTTTGAGCACTCATATGATGGATATTATGATATGTGACATTATTAAAAATGATAATACGACATTAATGGTCATCTTTACAGAGCTAAGATTCATTCATGCATTTTCATTTCGGCTTAGTCCCTTTATTAATCTGGGGTCGCCACAGCGGAATGAACCGCCAACTTATCCAGCATATGTTTTACACAGCGGATGCCCTTCCAGCCGCAACCCATCACTGGGAAATGTCAGTACTTTCATTGTTTTTTATTTTTATTTTAAATATTTATATATAGTATATAATCACTTTTCTATTTTAGATCAAAACATAATTTATATACAGTTGAAGTCAGACACACACACACACACACACACACACACACACACACAC
>CAIGQW010000399.1:3247524-3302215 GCA_903798125.1 Danio choprae | reverse complement strand
ATTAATGCATTAATAAAATATATATATATTTTTTTATTAATGCATTATTAAAATACAAAGCTGTGTTTGTTAACATTAGTTAATGCACTGTGAGTCAACAGGAACCAGCAGCGAATGACTGTAATTTGATTAATGTTAACAAAGATGAATAAATACTGTAATGTTACAGTCGTTCAATGTTTGTGCATGTTAGTAAACGCATTATTAACTAATAGAACTTTATTGTAAAGTGTGACCACTAAATCACCGTACGGCCATAAATAAGTCACTAGATATAGTAAATATTCAGAGAAATTACTTTATTTTGCAACCCCAACGTGATTTTTGACCGGTTTTCTGGAGATTCGCCTGTTAAAGAGACAGTACATCCCGAAATGAACATTGGCTGTTAATTCTCTCACTTTCAGAACATCCAAGCTGACTTTTTATTTGTAATTTCGTTTGTTTAGCCTCATATTTGTTGTTAAAACTGTGGCCCTTGGTGTTTCATCAAATTCTAGTCAACTTTCAGAGTCCAAAAGCACCAAATTAATACCCGTGGCTGCCGAGAATACACTCAGTTTATGTGTAAATAATGTTTATTTCTTGTACAGGCTGATTGTTTCACTTCATAAGACCTAAATGTATCATTAGGAGGCACGGGAATTAATTTAGTTTTGTCTGTTGTTGTTGTTGACTCTCAAAGCTCTCATTATATGAATCACCAAGTGGTTTCAGCTCGAAATCATTTCAATGAGGAAAACCCACATCTTGGATGATCAGTGTAAGTGAATAACAGCTGATTAACGTCATTTGGGGTGAACTGGCCCTTTAAATAGTTTAATGTAAAGTAAAATAATTTGCACTTTGTGAATTCAACACTAGTGTTTCTGATTATTGCTTTCATAGGGAAAATGTTTATTACATGCATCGTGCAGAACATGGAGTTTTTACAACTACTTCCAGGTTCATTCATCTCTAGTGGTGCTGGGAACAAAAATTAGGTCATGGGAACAAATGTAGGGCCTGTTTTTGGCCAGAATGATGTAGTACTTTTGTTTCAAGCTCATTTGCGTTAGCTAGTACTTGTAAGAATATGTTTTTGTTTTATTCTGCATTGTCTGATTACTCCAACTCCGTTTTCACCTCTGTTGTGTAACGTTTATTCAGGCAGAAATCAATCATTCCTTTTAATTAACTATACATATCAACACTGTTTCTGACAGGGCAGGAAAACAGCTCAGCTTTTTATATTAACGTTCACTGGATGGTTGGATTTCTCACCTGACATCCTTGCTCTGTTTTATTTTCCACAAGACATTTGCATTTCGGGTATTTAAGGACGCATTTGCAAGCGCTACAACAATATTACATGACAAGTGGAAATACGAAAAGGACAAAAATAATTCGATCCCAATCCTCAGGTGAACTCTAGCATGTACCGAGGCCTCTGCTCTTTTAGGACGATGTAGAAACTGTCTGTGACGGGGTGTTTATATAAAGGGAAGGGAGGTTATTGCATAACTCTAAGATGATCCTCTCTTTTATGTGTAATTCATATCAGGCTGAATAAAAAATCTAAATATGTTTATGTATGAAGTGTGCCGTTTATTTGTTGCAAATGTGGAATTAGAGATTTTAAGGATTTAAAAAATATGGGATATACACTCACCGGCCACTTTATTAGATACACCTTACTAGTACCGGGTTGGACCCCCTTTTGCCTTCAGAACTGCCTTAATCCTTCGTGGCATAGATTCAACAAGGTACTGGAAATATTCCTCAGAGATTTTGGTCCATATTGACATGAGAGCATCACGCAGTTGCTGCAGATTTGTCGGCTGCACATCCATGATGCGAATCTCCCGTTCCACCACATCCCAAAGGTGCTCTATTGGACTGAGATCTGGTGACTGTGGAGGCCATTTGAGTAAAGTGAACTCATTGTCATGTTCAAGAAACCTGAGATGACATGGCGCGATATACTGCTGGAAGTAGCCATCAGAAGATGGGTACACTGTGGTCATAAAGGGATGGACATGGTCAGTAACAATACTCAGGTAGGCTGTGGCGATGACACGATGATTAATTGGTACTAATAGGCCCAAAGTGTGGCAAGAAAATATCCCCCACAACATTACACCACCACCACCACCCTGAACCGTTGATACAAGGCAGGATGGGTCCATGCTTTCATGTTGTTGATGCCAAATTCTGACCCTACCATCCGAATGTTGCAGCAGAAATGGAGACTCATCAGACCAGGCAACGTTTCTCCAATCTTCTATTGTCCAATTTTGCTGAGCCTGTGTGAATTGTAGGCTCAGTTTCCTGTTCTAAGCTGACAGGAGTGGCACCCGGTGTGGTCTTCTGCTGCTGTAGCCCATCCGCCTCAAGATTGGACGTGTTGTGCGTTCAGAGATGCTCTTCTGCATATCTCGGTTGTAACGAGTGCTTATTTGAGTTACTGTTGCCTTTCTATCAGCTGGAACCAGTCTGGCCATTCTCCTCTGACCTCTGGCATCTACAAGGCATTTGCGCCCACAGAACTGCCACTCACTGGATATTTTCTCTTTTTCAGACCATTCTCTGTAAACCCTAGAGATGGTTGTGCGTGAAAATCCCAGTCGATCAGCAGTTTCTGAAATACTCAGACCAGCCCGTCTGGCACCAACAACCATGCCACATTCAAAGTCACTTAAATCCCCTTTCTTCCCCTATTCTGATGCTCGGTTTGAACTGCAGCAGATCATCTTGACCATGTCTACATGCCCAAATGCATTGAGTTGCTGCCATGTGATTGGCTGATTAGAAATTTGCGTTAATGAGCAGTTGGACAGGTGTACCTAATAAAGTGGCCGGTGAGTGTATGTTTCTGTAGGTTAATTTAAAGGCACAGTGTGTAATTTTGGCCACTAGAGGGCGTGTGTTCACAACAAACAAAGGCATATTTTGAGTGACTGAGTGTGGAATCATAGGCGGTGTAGTCTTCATTACATCCTACGGGAGACTCCTGTAGAAATCATGTTGATGGATGAACAAAGTATTTAACACTTATTATCATGGTAGTTTGAAGGAGAGTAAGGTTGAAAATGACTCAAAAATGATACTTTTTCATATGAGTGAAACTGATTCAGCCACTTTTCTGGCCGTGTTTACAATAGTTTTATTTTCTCGTGAGATTGGGCTGAACAAAACACACAACATATTAAAGCCTTATTTGCCATTTCCCTGTTTTCTATAAAAAACTAATCGGAAATGGAGGGTTTGTGACGTCATTTGCAAGAACACACACTCCATCTCACTAGTTAAATGTATTATTCCTATGGACTTGAACGTTCTTCCAAACATTTGATAAAGCAAGTGCATAAGTCAGCAAAATATATAACGCTCTTCTAGTGTTTTATTTGGGGTTTTTTGATATTTCAATGAAAAAATCGTACACATTCGGCCTTCAAGGTCTCAAAAAGAGCTGAAAGAATGTTCATTTGTTAACGTTAATTTGTTGCATATATTACAAAAAGATTTTCATTAAAAATATCAAAACACCTTGTTTTAGTATAGCCAAAATATGTGTTTATTTAACATTTACATAAGACAAGTGTGGTGCAAATCGACAACACAAGGTGTTAATAAAAGGTCCGTACACCATTCTAATCAAGCAATAGAACTGTTTATAAGATTGGCCACAGCCATATCACCCTGCAGCCCAAGACCGGTTACTCACTGAAGCTAAGCAGGGCTGAGCCTGGTCAGTACCTGGATGGGAGACCACATGGGAAAGCTAGGTTGCTGTTGGAAGTGGTGTTAGTGAGGCCAGAAGGGGGCGCTCAACCTACGGTCTGTGTGAGTCCTAATGCCTCAGTATAGTGAAGGGAACACTATACTGTCAGTGAGTGCCATCTTTCGGATGAGATGTTAAACCAACGTCTTGTCTATTTGTGGTCATTAAAAATCCCATCGTGGGCCTCACAGTGGCGCAGTGGGTAGCACGTTCGCCTCACAGCAAGAAGGTCGCTGATCGCTGGTTCGAGCCTCGGCTGGGTCAGTTGGCCTTTCTGTGTGGAGTTTGCATGTTCTCCCTGTGTTGGCGTGGGTTTCCTCCGGGTGCTCCGGTTTCCCCCACAAGTCCAAAGTCATGCGGTATAGGTGAATTGGGTAAGCTAAATTGTCCATAGTATATGAGTGTGAATGGGTGTGTATGGATGTTTCCCAGAGATGGGTTGCAGCTGGAAGGGCATCCGCTGCGTAAAAACATATGCTGGATAAGTTGACGGTTCATTCCGCTGTGGCGACCCCAGATTAATAAAGGGACTAAGCCGAAAAGAAAATGAATGAATGAATATAATACTGTGAAAAATTCCTTGAATCACAGGAGGGCGAATAATTTTGGCTTCAACTGTATGTTTCTAAAGGGTTTCTGTAGGTTTTAAATCACCCTTTACACAATTTAAAGGCACAGTATGTATGTTCACCACTAGAGGGCGAGTATTTCCAACAAACAAAGGCGTATTTTGATGACGGAGTGACTAAATAAAAAGTTCAAAGTACAAAAGTGTATTTTTAAGCTGTCAGTGTGCACAATTTAGTTACAAAAGTGGACCAGGATTTAAAAATATCTGATGTATGTTTCTAAAGGCTTTCTGTATATCTTAAATCCCCCTTTACACATTTTAAAGGCACAGTATGTATTTTCGCCACTAAAAGGCTTGTATTTACAACAAACAACGACATATTTTGAAGATAAAAAGTACTATAAACAGTACAAAAATGTTTTTGCTTTTTTTTAAGCTGTCAATGGGGATGTTTTAGGTACAAAAGTGGACCAGGATTTAAAATTGTCTGATATATGCTTCTAAAGGGTTTCTGTAAGTCCTAACACTTTACACAATTCAAAGGCACAGTATGTATGTTCGCCACTAGAGGGCGAGTATTTACAACAAACAAAGGCATATTTTGATGACGGAGTGACTACTAAGTAAAAAGTCCTATAAAAAGTACAAAAAATTACCTTTTAGGTTGTCAGTGTGGATGTTTTAGGTACACAAGTGGACCAGGATTTAACAATATCTGATATATGTTTCTAAAAAGTTTCTGTAGGTCTTAAATCACCTTTTACACAATTTAAAGGCACAGTATGCATTTTTCACCACTAGAGGGCGAGTATTTACAACAAACAAAGGCGTACTTTGATAACTGAGTGACTACTAAGTAAAAAGTACTATAAAAAGTACAAAAGTTTACTTTTTAGGCTGTCAGTGTGGATGTTTTAGGTACAAAAGTGGACCAGGATTGTTTTTTAAATCTGATATTAGTTTCTAAAGGGTTTCTGCAGGTCTTAAATCACTGTTTACACAATTTAAAGGCACAGTATGCATTTTTCACTACTAGAGGGCTTGTATTTACAATAAACAAAGGTGTATTTTGATGACTGAGTAAAAAGCACTGTAAAAAGTACAAAAAATTACTTTTTAGGCTGTCAGTGTGGATGTTTTAGGTACACAAGTGGACCAGGATTTAACAATATCTGATATATGTTTCTAAAAGGTTTCTGTAGGTCTTAAATCACCCTTTACACAATTTAAAGGGACAGTATGCATTTTTCACCACTAGAGGGCGAGTATTTACAACAACCAAAGGCGTACTTTGATGACTGAGTGACTACTAAGTAAAAAGTACTATAAAAAGTACAAAAGTATACCTTTTAAGCTGTCAATGTGGACGTTTTAGGTACACAAGTGGACCAGGATTTCAAAAAAATATTGATATATGTTTCTAAAGGGTTTCTGTAGGTCTTAAATCACTGTTTACACAATTTAAAGGCACAGTATGCATTTTTCACCACTAGAGGGCTTGTATTTACAATAAACAAAGGTGTATTTTGATGATGGAGTAAAAAGTACTATAAAAAGTACAAAAATGTACCTTTTAAGCTGTCAATGTGGGTGTTTTAAGTATGAAAGAAACTGTACTTTTGAAACTGTATCACCCCATTAAAAGCTTTAGTACGTTTATTTCTGAGAGTGTGTGTTGCTCAGGCTGACTGTGAGCCAAGTTGTAAGTGTTTTAATCGGGAATCAAAGAACTGTTCAGTCCGATTGCTGTTTTTATGGTCTAATTTTATGAGACCCCTCTATGGTCCCTCCTGCTATGCTGTCCTCACAAAGTCTGCTTGATCAGTCATGTGTTTATGGCTATTCATTACTTTTTAATTGATGATAAACAACCAAGTGTATTTGAGGCTGTTTCAACACCCCGGTGTCAAAAACAGGGTCGTTCGATCGCAAAAGTTAAAGGTAATCTCTGGGACCCAGACCTCTCTCTTATCAGCAGTCCTACAGTGCAGAAGATTGCAATCATGGTTTATATTATTGCTCAGCACTTTTTTCATAAACAACTTATAGAGCTTAATTTTGCAAAAATGCATATACAGAATTAAGCAAATCAAAATATGTATAATAAAGTGTTTTCATTTGAGTCTGGCCCACAGGTTGTATGTGAACTATAAAGGAACAAACATAAAGATGCAGTATTATTATATTAATATTTGATATACTATTCCTTCTGGGTGACACAGTGGCTCAGTGGTTAGCACTGTCGCCTCACAGCAAGAAGGTTGCTGGTTCGAGTCTCGGCTGGGTCAGTTGGCATTTCTGTGTGGAGTTTGCATGTTCTCCCTGTGTTGGTGTGGGTTTCCTCCGGGCGCTCCGGTTTCCCCCACAGTCCAAACACATGTGCTATAGGGGAATTGGATGAACTAAATTGGCCGTAGTGTATGCGTGTGTGAATGTGAGAGCGTATGGGTGTTTCCCAGTACTGGGTTGCAGATGGAAGCACATCCGCTGTGTAAGACATGCTGAAATGGTGGTTCATTCCGCTGTAGCAACCCCTAATGAATAAAGAGATTAAGCAGAAATGAATGAATGAACTATTCCTTCTCTATTCAATATGATTTAATTATCAGTATTTTTAGCATTAAGATTTATTATTGATTTTTAGCTATCAGTGCTCTTTAGTGTATCTAAATTAGTTTTTAGATACACTAATAAGCACTGATAGCTAAAGATCTATAGATCTTAATGCTGAAATACTGATAATGAAAATATTAAAAAGAAAAGGAGTTAGATACGTGCAAGTTAGAGATTAATAAAAAAATGACAACTAAATTTAAGGTAGATTATAATTTGATCACAGTATTTTCGGATGCATGCATAAAAGAAAACAACAGACTTGTCTCTAAATTATATGAATGCATACAAAACGGTAAGATTCATTCATCAAATTCATTTATTTTCCTTCGGCTTAGTTCCTTAATTAGTCTGGGGTCGCCACAGCGGAATGAACCGCCAACTTATCCAGCATATGTATTACACAGCGGATGCCCTTCCAGCTGCAACCCATACACTCTTGCATTTACACACACACACACACACACTACGGCCAATTTAGTTTATTCAGTTCACCTATAGCGCCTGTGTTTTGACTGAGAGGGAAACCGGAGCACCTGGAGGAAACCCACGCCAACACGGGGAGAACATGCAAACTCCACACAGAAATGCCAACTGACCCAGCTGGGACTCGAATCAGCGACCTTCTTGCTGTGAGGCGACAGTGCTAACCACTATCCTTTCATCAAATTACATAAAACAAAAATGGAAGAAAGAGTCAGACCAACAAATAACAGAGGAAGACTGGACACATATATGATACCGTGGTGGCCATGGAGGAATGGAGTGCATGAGACTGATTCCTGAAAGGCTACAGTGACGAACGGCGCCTAGACTGCAGCTCCACACAGGAAGTTTGGCCAGAAGAATAATGATCGTGCCTAGCATAGCCTGGTTTCTCTCGAGGTTTTTTTTCCTTCACTTCGTCAATTGGTGAAGTTTTTTCCTCGCCACTGTTGCCACTGGCCTGCTTGGATCAGGACTTGTGGAGCTGCGCTTCGGTGGATTTGCTCTTCAGTATTGAACTTTTAGCAGTGAAACTTAAACCACACTGAACTGAACTGAACTAAACTCTGAAATCTGGACTTTACTAGAACATGTTAAGCTGCTTTGACACAATCTATGTTGTAAAAAGCGCTATATAAATAAACTTGAATTGAATTGAATTGAACATATGTGTGTCACGCATGCAAAAACCACAAACCCGAGAGCTTGGAGAGATTTTGGATGGAGAAATCTGATGAGGTACTTTAGAACTCCTAAACTGTCCGCATTGCATGCTGGTGTTAAAAGTTTGGGCTCTTGTTGGAGACAGTGTGGAACCCCAATGGCTAGCCATTTTCACATTTTTTGGGCTTGTCCCAGGGCTTGTACAGCCCTTCTGGTATGAAGTAGGGGCGACATGGTGGCTCATTGGTTAGCACTGTCACCTCACAGCAAGAAGGTCACTGGTTTAAGTCCCGGCTGGGTCAGTTGGCGTTTCTGTGTGGAGTTTGCATGTTCTCCCCATGTTCACGTGGGTTTCCTCCAGGTGCCCCGGTTTCCCCCACAAGTCCAAAAACATGTGGAATAGGTGGATTGGGTAAGCTAAAATTGTCTGTAGTGTATGAGTGTGTATGGGTGTTTCCCAGTGATGGGTTGCAGCTGGAAGGGCATCCGCTGGGTAAAACATATGCTGTATAAATTGGCGGTTCATTCCGCTGTGACGACCCCAATTAATAAAGGGACTAAGCCGAAAAGAAAATGAATGAATGAATGAATGAATGAATGAGCTGCACTTCATTGAACATCTACACATACACATCACCTATATACTACAGAACTGCAGGTTAACTATGCTTATATATAATAACTTTCACTATACTATTAGTTAATTAGCTAAAGTAATTAGCAACTAATAAGTGTTGATTGTAATACAATAATGTGCACCTTTTGTAAAGCAATAATTATTGTGAAAAGCACTATAATAAACTTGAATAGAATTAAATTGAATTTCATTTTAGTAGTTTATTAGTAATAGTACTGAACAACACTAATTACTCTTCAAACCTAAATGACTCCTCCTTGAACAATTAACACAAACCTTCATTGTTGTACGTCGTTTCACTAATTTAATCACGAGTTTTACTAATTGCCCAGAAGGCATTTTCAATAACATAAGGCCTTTATATTGGGCTGACCCGGATTGTGGTGCTGCGCAGGCGCAATGGGTGGCTCGGTGATGTCACAGCGGCGCGACTCGACAGCAGCGTGTTTTCGGTGGAGAGGAAAATTCAGCCCCAGATAGAGAGAGAGAGATATATAGAGAGAACATGTAAAGCACTTTTTTGAGTGGATTAAAAAATCATTTACGACTCTGTCAGTGAAGGAATGAGATGAAGCATCGCTGAGAGACTCCGTTTCCTTCGTCGGAGCTTTGCGGGTAACCAGTTTTGTGTTATTTTCCTCGTGTTTACATTTGACTGTGCGGTGTGCGTTACGGTGTGCTTCGGAGGTTCACATTTTCCGCTGCAGGTTTTGTGTTAGCTGCTTTTCATAGGCCTTAAAGTAAGTTAATATCTTTGTTTGACGTGTTTTGTGTCATGGGTAAGAAATAATGAAGATGTTTGGTGCACATAAGTTAGTACTTTCTTGTTTGTAGTTGTTATTACATTGTTTTCGTAGGAAATCATGCAATGCAAGGCTCGTTTGAGGTGAAGTTGTCACACATTAAACACTTTAACACAATATTCACACTTTTATTCAGTGACTAGCGTGGTCAACAATAGGGACAATGTACTTTCAATATTCAGTCTGAAATCGCATGCAAGTGTGACTTATCAACAACACTTATTATTAATAGCACTATTTACTTGACTATAAAAATATTTATTTTAACAATCATTGGCTGCTGATATGATTAACCCATTTAGAAGTAGCAAAGTACATTTTATTAAGTAATATTATTAAGGTGAAAGTGCAAATCTAAAACCAATACCCACTCCTATTCGTTTGTGATGGTTTTGGTTTGCAAGTTTATTCAGGAAACGAAACCGAAGAGTTTGTCTCGTCGTAAGTTTGTATTGTTGGATAATAGAAAAATGAAGGTGACATTAGATGCACTGATTTGGACCCGAAAACTTATTTAATTAGTTTATAATATGTTATAATGATGATGAGGATCGTTAATGATGGTAATTTGAATTTGCTTTTCACATGTTTGCATTGAATCAAAAACAGTATGTACATGTATTGAGGAATTTTCATTTCGGCTTAGTCCCTTTATTAATCTGGGGTCGCCACAGCGGAATGAACCGCCAACTTATCCAGCATATGTTTTACGCAGCGGATGCCCTTCCAGCCGCAACCCATTACTGGGAAACATCCATACACACTCATTCACACACATACACTACGGACAATTTAGCTTACCCAATTCACCTGTACCGCATGTTTTTGGACTTGTGGGGGAAACCGGAGCACCCGGAGGAAACCCACGCTAACACTGGGAGAACATGCAAACTCCACACAGAAACGCCAACTGACCCAGCCGAGGCTCGAACAGTGACCTTCTTGCTGTGAGGCGAACGTGCTACCCACTGCGCCACTGTGAGGCCCTTGAGGAATTTTATTGATGTTTTTTTTTTTATTATTACTTAATTACTCCCCTTTATATGTCTAATTTGATGACTTCATTATTATAATTTTGCTGTTTCATTTTATAGACCATAGTTTTGGTTTACCTATCTCAAAATGGTCCCAACATATGTCCTGTTTTACATTTAATTTCTGTAGCTTCTGAGAATCCAAAAAGAGCCACATATTGATGAAAAATGTTATGATGGCTGTTTTAACATATTTAAGTTATGAATGTATTGCCTCCTGTTACACTTATGAAATAGTTTGATAACAAGCAGGAAATGTTCATGGGCCAATGACATGACCACATTGATATGGTCTATGCCATTACTTTATTATCACTCTATATGTATTGCATTATTATCATCCTTTTTTTTTAATGTTTTACCTTTTATACTTTAATGAAGAAGTCATTTTAAATCGTCTGATGAGAAATGAAGAGACGCATTGTGCAAACTCGACCTGAGAGAAGTAAAGCTTTATGGGAGCAAGGCACACAGCCAAAAATCTGACGGCTCATGGATGTATGGCTGCAAATCAAGAGTGCATTTTCTTTGAGACGCATACCCAGACATGTGCCCACGCTCCGAGCTTAGGTGCTGGCTCCAGACTGTGCAAAATACAACAACATACTCCTACTCCAAAGAGCAAAACCATATACTATAAGCAATGTTGACGCCAATACGTAAAAGACAATAAATGCGTTAAGAAAAACACGCATTACACCCATGTAGGATAGACAAGCACATAGTCAAAAAGGTGTACGCATAGTTTGACTGTTGGTGGAAAATTATTGTAGGCAATATTGTTTTAAGTAGGGATTTGGTTAAAGTTTCTTTTAATTATTCATATATTTTCTAAAGAGTTGGAGAATATATGAAGTGCATCATGTATGCTGAACCAACAGGAATCTTCTGGAAAACTACTAATGCAAACATCAACTGAATGTACACTTGACAGCAGGATGTGCAGCAAACATGATATATTGTTGTTGGATGTGATCTCTACTGAGGCTGCCACATTAGAGCAAACAAAGGGACACTTGGAGTGAGCCCTAAAAACCGGGATTTCTATGGGAAGAGAAGGGGCGGAGAAGATTTGATGTATAGATATGTATGACAACCAAAGATAAGAGAAGGGTTTAAAAGCTCTGTGCCGAGAGCATCTCCTCAGACCCTCTGTTGTTGCTTATGCTGTAGCAATGAACTGCTTCACTGAACTGCTTTGGAGACTTCGACTTCACTTTTGAAGGTTTTGACTTAATTTTTTTTAAAACTTGAAGAAAATATTTTTGCAATCCACAACACCAGCAGCTGAGCATTATTGAGGTAAAGTTGGTTTATATTCTGACTTTCTCCTTAATATAATTTCAGAACAGTGCGAGTTGTAAATGGGGAAGACGTATTAGCAGCCAATGACTATTAAAGTACAACATTGTTCACAGTCAGTTAAATGGTGCTAATGCTGTTTTGAAGTCATACTTGTATGCAGTTTCAGACTGAATATTCAAAGTAGCTTGTTTAACAATATATGGACTAGGGCTGTACAATATATCGTTTCGGCATGGATATCGCAATGTGATCATTCGTAATAGTCACATCGCAGGAAAGGCAATGTTGATTTTTATATTTATCATTTGCATGTGTTTTTGAGGCCTGTGACTGTATAATGATTTTTAAAACATTCAGGCATAAGAAACGGTTTAGTTTGTAACTTATTTTGTTTTTATTTTTTTTTAATAACAATAATTTGAATTATTTTTATTTTTCAATTACTGTACCTGAAAACTGTTATACTCTGAAAAGGACAAAACACTATTTCAATTACATTTTTCTTTATTGTATTTATAGATTGTTTATTAGATTTATTTGCAGATGCACTCCCATACAGAATCATCCTAATCAGTCTAAAATGATCAATTCTATCCAAGTAGAGCTATTCAATTCATCTGGTGAAATTGTATCTGTCTGTCTGTCTGTCTGTCTGTCTGTCTGATAGAGAGATAATTTTGCTATCTATCTATCTGTCTATCTATCTATCTGATAGAGAGATAATTTTGCTATCTGTCTGTCTGTCTATCTATCTATCTATCTGATAGAGAGATAATTCTGCTATCTATCTATCTGATAGAGAGATAATTCTGCTATCTATCTATATCTCACAGCCCTAATAGTGACTGTCACTGTTTAAAAAAAAAAAAAAATGGACGAATGTGCATAAAACCAACTTTACCTCAATCCAAACATTTAATAAATAACAATCCTTGTTATGTCTTATGCGTATAGTCTTTGCAAAGAAAAGTGTAGTGGGGCTTGCTGAACTGGGCGTGATGATGATTTATGTGCTTTTGTCTACCTGTTATGCTAAATCTACATGGCAAAGTTGGCACAGAAGCACTTTTGAAGTAGCATTTCTTTAAATGGGCTGTTTTACACTTCAGTTACAACTTTATTCTTTTTATTATTATAATTTTTAAATGCTTGGTCCTGAGGCAAGTTAAGATAGTTTTTCTAAAAATAAAAAGCATCAAAATGATTGATTTTACTTTGGTAAAATCCTTCAGTAACTGCCAACATAAATTACAGGAGGCGAGGAAAAAGTATGCAAGGTGCAAAGTAAACTTTATTCCATGTGGTGTCTGTCCACGGCAAATCTGATATTCTCTCACAGCATCTGTTGTTGTGTTTAGAAGTCCATTCGAGTGGTGTGACCCATTTACAACCATGCGTACTGCAGCATGGGGGTGTTGGAGAGATCGTAAAGGCTGAGTGACGGTGTACCATTTTCAAACATCTTTTTTGGCCTCAAAGAAAGTACAAAAAAGAACATTTATTTGTATATGTTGTATAAGTGTATTGGGGGCTTGCTGGTGAAGACGATTAACTTTGATTTTGGTATCAAGGAACTAGCGGCAAAGGAAAATTGAGTATTGTTGGCCACGTATGGTATTGTCTTGACCAAAAAGCTGCGTGTGAACACAAATGCTCGACAGTCGACTGAAACAAGAACCCATGTTTTGCACATGTGAGTGGATGTATCTCTCTATTCGTGCAGGTGGCAGGGAAACCATAACTAGTGCTGCACACATACATGCCTACACTAAGCAGCGTTTGCAAACCATTTGCCACAGTACTTGCTCATCGCAGAGGGATTAGCTTGTGCAAATATATCTGAAATCCGATGAAATGACACTTGGCTTCTTTGTGTTCTCTCTTTGGTTGCCTTGTTTGCTTAATTAGTCACATCAGTTTTTGTTTTCTCGCTTTAGTTACTGTTTTCAGCCAATCGGAGCGTCGTCTTTCACAAACATGCTGAAACAGGCAAACTCCCTGCTGTTAACCCAATGAGAGGTGATGTGTGTAACATGCCAAACAAACTAGTCTGATAAATAAATAAATAAATAAATAAATAAATACTGTCAAAGTATGAAGTCAACAAGAATATTTAATGCCAATGTTGCCATGTCTGGATCTTCTGTTGATCATATCTCCTGTTTCTATGACTGGGCTGCAGAAGGGCATATAATTATTTTAATTTACCATCATGACCATGTATGGAAAGAGGCATATGGAGGAATTATCAAGTCATGCATAACTTGATTCTAAAGAACTGTTATGATTGTTCTCTCACTCACTATCCTTTGACTTGGTCCCTGATGTATCAGGCGCTGCCACAGTAGAATTAACTGTGTTATTCTGCATTTTTTTTTTTATTTATTTTTATTTTTTATTTATATATATATATATTTTTTTAATATGAACTTATTTTTTCATGGTTAAAATGGATTGATTCGTGCAGGGATAAATGACCGTTAAACGTGCATGTTAGGAAAAACCGTGTAAAAAGCTGTGCAAACACAGACCGGGAGATTCTCTCAAGTTTCTCTGACAACTACAAATCTTCTGGAAATCAACTTGATTAGTTTCACACGGAAGCAGCTGGCACCACATCAGATGCTCATAGCCTGATTGATGCTTACTGATGGTTAGCTGTTGGGCAGCTTGGTGTCCTTGGTTAAAGCAGTGCTGACATTGACTTTTTTATTTATTTATTTTTTTATTTTTTTATTTTTTTGTATTGCATGCATGCAGGGGTTGGACAATGAAACTGAAACACTGGCCAATTTAATGTTAGAGGTTTCATGGCAAAGATTGATATGCCTGGTGAGCAAACTTCATTGATTTTGCACATTCCACCAGTAAGAGGAGTGTGAAGTTTTTAATTAGTGGAGTAAGGGTCCATTTACATATTGCTTCTTTATCACGCGCAAGTTCGTTATTTCCAATTTTGGGATATTGGGCAGCGTTACTCATATTGGGAATGACTCGCTCATGTTTTCCACGTGCACCTAGTTGAAAACATCTCAACTTTTTCAGAATGCCACAAACGCACTGCAAGTCACTTGACAAGAACTGAGCCCTGGTCGGCTTTATAATTTGTATGGAATATACACATTTCGGTAGACAAACACCGAACACTCAAACACGGCAGTGCTTTTTAATTTTCTCAATAAATGAAATGTATCAGAGCTGCAGCAATGTTGTGTTAGTTTGTCACCCTCTGAGAAACTGTTGACTGTCACCTAGCAATGACAGACAGCAAAAGGAGCGTGAGTGCAAAGCGTGTTGAAAATGAAGTGACGCGCTTTTAGACTTTATATGTAAATGAACCCTAATAGCGCAGTTTTACTTTAAAATATTGCAATGCATGCATTATGGGTGGCATATCAGAGTTTAAAAGCGGACAAATTGCTGGTGTGCGTTTCACTGGCGCATCTGTAATGTCAGTATACCACCAAGAAGTATAACCACATCAAACAGGAGTAACTGTGAATACATGAGGAAGCTGTCTAAAAGGGATGTCCATGTGCTAACCCGGATTGTATCCAAAAGACACAAAAACTGTTCAGGTGCTTCACAGGGTCAATATACATAGCCGGGCTGCTATAGCCAGCAGCGAAAATCTTGGGCTGTGGACAATGTGAAACATCTATTTGTTCTCTGAGTCCACCTTCATTGTCTGTCCCACATCCGGGAGAGTTACGGTGTGGAGAAGCCCCAAAGAAGCATACCACCCAGACTGTTGCATGCCCAGAGTGAAGCATGGGGGTGGATCAGTGATGGTTTGGGCTGCAATATCATGGAATTATGCAGGCCCAATACTTGAGGTAGATGGGCGCTGGGTCACTGCCAAAGACTACCGAACCATTCTGGAGGACCATGTGCACCCAATGGTTAAAAATTGCATCCTGAAGGCGGTGCCGTGTATCAGGATGATAATGCACCAATACACACAGCAAGACTGGTGACAGAGTGGTTTGATAAACACCTGAAAGGGAAGTTGAACATGTCCCATGGCTTGCACAGTTTCCAGATTTAAATATTATTGAGCCACTTTGGGGTGTTTTGGAGGAGTGAGTGAGGAAAGGTTTTCCTCTGCCAGCATCACATAAGACCTGGCCACTATTCTGCAAGGGGATTGGCTCAAAATCCCTTTAGCCACCATGCAGGAGTTGGTTTTTATCATTCTCAAGATGAATTGATGCTGTATTGGCCACAAAAGGAGGCCCTACACCAGAGGTCTCAAACTCAAGTCCTGGAGGGCCGCAGCTCTGCACAGTTTTGCTCCAACCCTAATCAAACACGGCTGATCCAGAGACTTCTAGAGACTATTAAGCAGGTGTGAGTTGGAGGTGGTTGGAGCAAAACTATTCAGAGCTGAGGCCCTCCAGGAATTGAGTTTGAGAGCATTGCCCTACACCATACTAATGAATTATTGTGGTCTTATCTTGTGGTCTAATCTAATGGTTAAATGACCCTTAAAGTCGCATAGTTTGAGCCCAGCTTGAATTCTGCCTTGTAGATCTTCCTGTTATCTTATCAGTCCACTGTCTTCCTGTTCATTTATCACCCACACGCCCTTTCCTTCAGTTTATTCTATCAGTGGTCACCACATGTAATGAGCTGCATATCACTTCTGCATGTTTTACGGCCGTTTCTACCACAAGTGTACTCTTACAACTCCTAGTGCTGGACATACCCACACACTGTTCTACTCTATATTCCTTTCCATCACATTGGGATAGATTTACACAGCATTTCCCCAGTGCATTGTTATTTATCTCAGTATGTGCCTGAGATGCTGGAGGAGGGAATCTGGCACTATGAGATGTTTTGGGAAGCGAGAAACAAAGTAAGTGACGTATATAATTTATTTCATTCATTAATTTTCCTTCAGCTTAGTCCCTTTATTCATCAGGGGTCACCACAGCGGAATGAACTGCCAACTTATCCAGCAAATGTTTTACCCAGCAGACTCCTTTCTAGCCGCAAACCAGCACTGGGAAACACCTGTACACTCTTGCATTGACACGCATGCTTTACGGTCGATTCAGCTTATTCAGTTTACTTATAGTGCATCTGTTTGGACTGTGGGGGATACCGGAGCACCCGGAGGCAACTGCTATGATGATTGTCAGCTCCAGACACGCCCTCCGTCAAGCGTTGACGCTGAAGCCCCATGTGAATTGGGCGTAACAAAACACAGAAGTGAGACAAGATGCTGTACAAAAATGCTCAAAATAAACGTGATTGTGTATATAATCGACATAAAATATAGCTTAATACCTAAAAACATGTCTGATGATGCATATTGCTTGCAAATATTTAAGAAATGTAACGAAATTACAGCCAGCCTGTGTGTTCCTTCTGGACTTGAACTGTTAACCATGTTATGTTATTTAAATGACCATGCTTGCTGACCAATTAAAAAACTTAGTAGTTTAAAATGTAGTTTGAAGAAGATTTAAAATGATAATTTTGCTGCTGTGATTCTGAAGTGTTATCAAATGATCCTTGGTCATGCTTAACCACGCCCCTCCAACCTTTTTTCCCTATCTTTCTGAATGAAATGCCTAATTTACTACATCCAATCAGCTCGCAGTAGAAAAAACAAGCCACGCCCACTCTGTGCTCATTTAATATTCTGTTTCTTTAGGAACTGCGTCACAATACGAAAGAAAAACGGTCGCAACTTCTGGTTGATGTGGACTTTAATTTGTCTGTGCACAGGAGATCGTAATGGAGAAGTGTCTGTGGTGTACCACGTCTCTGGATTCAGAGGGTGACGCAGCGATGGTTGCCCTGTTGCGCAGCTACAGCTCAGGACAGCAGTCTGAAATGGAGATGGACTCGCTGAATGAAGACCTCTGCTGCTGTCCTGAATGTGTGGTGGAGTATCATCGAGCCAGAGAGAATGTCCCTGATCTGCACAAGGTAGGAGCAATCCCATGCAAATGTTAACCTTGCCATGAAGAAAATAAGTGATCGCCAAAATAGCAAAACACTTTGTGTAGGCCTGTATTGTACAGTACTATAAAAATACTTAATGTCTGTCAGCAGTGCCGGCTTGTAGGGTTGAGGGGCCCTAGGCGAGCTAATTTAAAAAAAACATTGGGCCCACCAGTGTAAAAACAGTGAGATGTAAAAACAATACATTTTTAATATTTAAATGTATAAATTTTTATTAACTGTAACATATTTAACCTATAATACATATGTAAAAATATTTACTCTGATTTAAATATGTTTGTAAGCCAGAAAACACTCATTTAAAAAATAAAGTGTATATAAGTATGACCCATACAAATAAAACTTGAATCAAATGCACCTTTTGTAAATGAATAACATACAAATATATGCATAATTAACTAGAAATGCAGGAGACATTTTAGCTTGTTTTTACACAGAGGTTTACACAAACAAAACTTTGCATTAGTTGTTGGACAGTGGTTATAATTCAATTTTGACCAAATGAGGGGCTTTTTTTTTTTTCTTCCAGCAGGGTGGATAAGTGGGATGGATAAGTAATTGATTATTTAATGAAATGTGCGATATGTGAGGGAAAAAAAAAATAGGCCAGATTTAGCATAAGTATTTTTGTGATCATGGGCATCGTTGCATTTAATAAAACAAGTCCTAATACTGCACTACTAAATAATGTATTCTGCATAGCAGAACATACCTGTACTTTGAGCTAGCTTTTCTTTCTTTTTCGGCTCCGGAATGATGCCGTTTGGTTTGGACGCCATTTAATTTCAAATTAAAATTCAATTCAGATCGAGTAAAAATGGCAACGACACTTGTGACGTTATATTACTTAAGACTTATATTCAACGTGAGCAATTTGGAGAGAGATCTGTGTGGGATCTGTGTAGGAGTACGCTACGTCGTTCTAGTTCAAATGCGTACGAATAGCCGATCGCGGGCAGTGTTGTGCAAAATAGAGTGTGGTGCTGCTGGGTATGTTTCTAATATTTTCTGCTTTTTATTCATACTGTTGTTGTGCATTTTATTATCGTTTTCAGCTATTTGTCGTGTGAATTATACAGAGCTATTCTTTTAATGAAATGCGCATTAATAATTTAAATGTTCACGCTCGTCTTCGAGCTTATGTTTACAGTAAATATAATACAAAAGCACATTTCGTGGGGCCCTCCAAGAATCATGGGCCCTAGGCGACCACCTATATTGCCTGTTGAACAGTATATACGTAATCCAAAAAAATTTTTTTTTATATATATTCAGATTCTATCTGGCCCTACTGAAGACAGTATAAAAAGTATAATATATCTGTTTTCTGAATGTGGATGAAGGAGCCTGTTATCAGTAGTTATCTGAAGCCTTGCTTTTAGATAATTTACAATGTCAATCTTGCATGATGTACATGCGTAAGGTTGAAATACAAGCCGGAGAAAACCCACGCCAACACGGGGAGAACATGCAAACTCCACTCAGAAACGCCTAATGACCCAGCCGAGGCTCGAACCAGCGACCTTCTTGCTGTGAGGCAATTGTGCTACCCACTGTGCCACCGTGCTTCCCATGTGTGTTTAAATTTTTTTAAAATATTATTGCACCATAGCCACTCCCTTAAAAAAAAAAAAAAAAAAAAAAAAGTACATTAATTCCTCCACAAAGCCCAATTTTATCATGCAACATGATTTGTGCAGCATGGGACACGTTATTATAATTTTTTTTTAAAATAAGGTGTATTACGCTGTCCTGGAGCAGCACTGTGGCTCAGCGGTTGGCAATGTGGCCTCACAGCAAGCACATTTGGTTCGAGTCCTGGCTGGGTCAGTTGGCATTTCCATGTGGAGTTTGCATGTTTTCCCCGTGTTTGTGTGGGTTTCCTCCGGGTGCTCCGGTTTCCCCCACAGTCCAAACACATGCTCCTACAGGTGAATTGAATAAACTAAAAGGAAAGGAAAGGAACAAGGTCACTACACCAACCTCATTTATGGCCTTTCTACACATTATCATCCTCTGAATAATGCTTCGTCAGATTGAGCTGCTCTTCTGAAGTAATTCACAACTTGGTCTTATTGATGAATCTCCTCCAGAAATGACAGCTACTCTTTGTTTGTGGGCATTTAAGTAGTTGCTGCTTTCATGTGATGTGCGTATCGACAGGACAGACTGTACCTTGTTCATTTAAAAGAGAGATTTTAAGCTTTGTGGATATATATTTGTGGATATTTCTTGTCTGTGAAGCAAGCTGAGATTCCAGTGTGTTTGTTGACCACCAAACTGTTGTAAAAGCACACGTCTGGTCCAAGCTTCTCCCTAGTGAAACGTCAGTCTATAGCGATCGATGATTGGCTCCTGTACTAGTAGGCGGGGCTTCATTCGCCGTATTGACAGTTCCACTTTCCCCATTCAAAACTATACGAGTGACGCATCTTGTGTATTCTAGAGTCTTTGTAGAGTTTGAATAGATGAATAATCTGGGTTAGATGTGAAGATGTGCTTGTGTAATGGAAGTCTCAAATTGTGCATTTGCATTTATGCATTAAAAAATATAATAATATGATCTTTTCTCTTCAATGCAACTTTCATTGAGTAAAATACAGTTCAGCTTATGTCCTAACTGAGCTTGCACATCCACAAATGCTCAATTTAGCTTTTTATTAATTGTTTTGCAGTGTTTGTGGGAAATGGAGATTGCTCGACTCCTGCGCGTGTTGAGATCAGTCCTGGACCAGGAGCTGGGAGATGAAGATGATATCTTTATCATTGAAGACGATCACGAGGAGCCGGTGTTAAAGATCTCTCCTGCAGAATTCCATAACTGTATCCGCGTCCCACTGTGTGAAATTCTGAGATATCCATACCTGCTGTGCTGCCGAGAGCTGTGTAAGTCCAGTTATCAAAACCAATGCCTTTCTCATGTTTGTTGTGTGTTCATGATGTTGTGAGGTGGTTTTAAAACTGTAGAAATAAGCTGCAATGTAAATATGGACAGTCTGCAGAAGATGAAGTAAAATGAATCACGTACATGTTAAAAACAGGGTAATTCAAACATTTGATGCAGATGATCACCTTTTATAAGGCTATTCTATAACAAAGACCCTTCAAGGAAAGACGGTTCACTCGGCAGCCATGTTTGAAGCGCCTCTTGGTCAGTATGTTTGGGCATTTTGTTGAATGGGGAAACATCAAATTCTCCAAAATTGCTTGCCAAGCTTACTATTAAATTTCATATTAGGACCAATAAAACTAAACAACTGTTTCTTTAGTTTAATTTCTAAACGTTTGAATCACACACAATCTGGTCCGAGCCCCTCACACATAGAATCGCCAGTCTATTTCGATCACTGATTGGCTCCTGTACTAGAAGGCGGGGCTTCATTCGCAATATTGAGCGTCACACTTTTCCCCATTCAGAACTATACGAGTGACATTTAGGGCTGCACGATATTGGAAAAATCTGACATTGTGATATTTTGTTTTATTGCGATTTGTTGTCTGTCTATTTAGCAAACGATTGAATAGCAATAATAGGAAAGAATTGTTTTTATTCACACTTTATTTTAAGGTTCAATTCTCACTCTTAGCAAACCATTATGACTTTTGCTTTAATAAACTCCTAATTTGCTCCTCATTAATAGTTATTAATAGGGCTGGGCGACTTCAAAATCTCGATTAACTGAACATTTGAACTATTATGATTAATGGACGATTAATTAATTAATTTAGTTTTTGCCCTCATAGTTCACTGACGGATTTTGTACAGTAAATATGCTCTCATATTACAAGTGAGAGATTTTTGAATGTAGGGTGGATTACTTGATTTTAAATTAATTGAAGGAAACGCACACACTACACACATCTACTATTTATGAATATTTATTGGACATCAATGCTGAACAACTGAAATTAAAACACACATTGCCTAAAACGTGGCTCTCTGCTGTGTGCACCGTCATCACTGCTACCAAACCGACCAATTACAAAGCTTGTGCTACGCGTCGTTGTGACGTAAAAGTACTTTTTTTATGAGCGGTGTACGGGTATGCTAAGGCTGCGCCAGACTGTACTCTTGCCCTTGGCAGAAGTATAATATTATATTAATATAATAAGTATAATTCATAATATAATAAGTGTATTTCAGCTTTAACAGATTGGGGTCACGTAACTCCACACACTGTAGGGAAAGTAATTGGAAAAATTAGATCGATTTATAGGTTCTGAATTTCGATTAATCACCCGGCCCTAGTTATTAAGGTAGTTTAGTTATTATGTAGGATTAGGGATATAGAATATGTAGTTTAAAAGTACATGCGTATTAAAAGCCAATATCTCAATAACATGCATGCTAATAAGCAACTAGTTAATAGTGAGAATTAGTCCCTAAAGTGTTACTGAATGCATTCATTTAGATTGACTGGATGATTCTGTAGGGGAGGTAATCATGCACAAACTGTAATAAACTACAAGCATAGATGAATACAACAAAGCAAAGATAAAAGTGAAATAAACCATGCATGCTTTATGGTTTTGTAAATGTAAAGATTACGCTGCAAAGTCAACACAGCATTGCATATATATGCAATGTGACTATTGCGGATGCACGCATTGCGATTATTGATGCTGAAACGATGTATTGTGCAGCCCTAGTCTTGTGTGTTCTATAGTATTTGTCTATAATAAACCGCTTAAGCCTGATTTACACTTCTGCGTCAACAAAACAAAACATCCGTGAGGAAACTCGACACAGGAACATAAAAACCTACTGCCAACAAGTGTTTCAGAAGTGTTATTGCAGAGCAGCACAAACGGCACGCAGAAGTATAAATGCACCGTGGGTCACGCCGATCACGTGACGCAGAAGTATAAATCAGCCTTAAGTCCCTAAAAAACATGGTTTTCAGTGAATTTATAACCAATTTTATTTCTAACTAATATTTATCTTATTGCATGTTCACTGCATGCTACGGCACAGTTTGGTTCACATTTGGGAGGTCTGCTGCTAGGAAAAAGAAAGCTGGATTAATAGATGGATGTGTGTATGTATGCATGTTGTATATGCAAGACTTGTACACTTGTAATTACTAAAAGAGAAACTGACTAAATTGTATTTAATAGATTGTATATTTTTATATTATCGAATGTGTTTTAACAAATATTTATCATTGACTAAATATCAGGCGACATGGTGGCTCAGTGGTTAGCACTGTCGCCTCACAGCAAGAAGGTCGCTGGTTCGAGCCTCGGCTGGGGTCAGTTGGCGTTACTGTGTTGAGTTTGCATGTTTTCCCGCTGTTGGTGTGGGTTTCCCCCGGGTGCTCCGGTTTCCCCCGCAGTCCAAAGACGTGCTATAAGTGAATTGGATGAACTATCTGTGAATGTGTATGGATGTTTCCCAGTACTGGGTTGCAGCTGGAAGGACATCCGCTGTGTAAAACATGCTGGATAAGTTGGCGGTTCATTCCACTGTGGCGACCCCTGATGAATAAAGCGACTAAGCCGAAGGAAAAGGAATGAATAAATAAATTAAATGATTTTTCTATGACCTTTTTATCAGTATCACTATCTATATGGTTTTTGTATAACGCTTGTTTATTAAGAAACTATTAATTAATTTAATATTTATTACCAATGTTGCCATGAATAAAGCAGTGCTGCTGATATGGCATTTTAAAACATAAGTAACTAATATAAATATTTATTCTCCACAGCTGATATGGTGGTTAGGGCCTTGTGTAAGTTGCAGGATTTGAAGCAGCCTTTGTCTATGTTTGACAAGTATCAGGGAACCTATCTGCTTCTCGTTCATCCCGATGAACAGGTAATTCAGCCGCAGAACCACACATTTTAGGATAAACGGCTCCTTGTCTCTTAAATGATTGTTTTATTTTACTATGCGGTTCTCTTTCTAATCCAGGTGCGTCGCTGGGCAATTGATGCAGCAAAAACCATGAAGAGTGTGGACCGGGACGCCTATTATGACCTTCAGGAGATCTTCACTTGCATGTTTCACATCATTGAGCTTGGAATATCTTTAGATTTACCAGATTTGGATTCTGGGTGTTTTGCAAGCGGCAAAGTGCCCATGCTGCCCTCTCACCTCTATGATGCAAAAAACAAGAAGAACTACTGGCTAGGTCTGTTTATTACCATTCTTCCCCGATGCTCTTTTCTTAATGGTCTTTCCATTCGTCACTTCCTTCTGTTACTAAACTGAGACATTTTGGCTTGTCTTATGCTAGAGACCCTGCATTTAAGTTTGTTCCTCCTTTTTTTTTAATTTCTTTTTTTTTTAAGCAAGTATTACAAGTCTAAGCTTTCTCAAAGCATGTATGGCATAACTCCAAAAAAAATATATATATAATAATAATAATAATAATAATAATAATGTAACATTTGAAGTTGGTAAATGCAATATCATTATCCATATCCAAAACGGGTACATTTTGATGACAACAGGACTGGAATTTCAATGGAAATCAAAGATGTAGAGAACTTGATGCATTTAATTTTAGAATTGCAATTAAGTAAGATTTGACAAGGTTAACATAAAAGTTCACTCACTTGTTGGTCGCGTTTTTAAAGTCATGGTGTTTTGTGTCCTATAGGCATCTGTATGTTACTAACACAGCTCAGCGCTGAGGCAATGGACTCTCTTTTTGTGGGACAATTTAATATCCCGCTTTGCATACTCAACACAATGGATGCGTTGAAAAAGGGTATGTCATAATGTACACTTGTGTTTCTAATGTAATGGAGATGTTGAAAATGTTGCTAATATTAAATCTTTCATTATGTTTTATTTTTAGAGGATAACCCAGCTTCTGACCCTTTCTGGCCAGCCCTCCACTGTTTCATGGTCATTTTAGACCGACTTGGTTCTAAGATTTGGGCTCAGGTTGACCCTAATATGGCTTTCCAGACCATCACTGGGGCAGCCAGCTATATGTGTGAATTAAGAAGCATCCAGCAAAAGACAATGGGGTAAGCAAGTTGTGCATTCATTAAAGGGAATTTTAGGGCATTCTGAAATGCATGGAAACAATATATAATGCAATTGTCTTGTCATTTATTCAAAACCATGTTTTGGAAAACCATGTCTGGTGAAAGTTTTGTTGGCATTGTGTGCTTTATTATTGTGGGGTTACTAAATCCATTTTTAATTTAACAGGAGAATGGTTAAAGTAGAGCCAGAATATGACGACAATGTCGTGACTTGCAGTCAGATGGTGTATGACTGTTATGCCTCGGAAAAACAAAGCCATGTAAGATTTCCTCTTAAATACTGTACTGCATCACCGTGTATTTGCTTTTATGCAGTAAACATTGACAGCATGGTTTGCTTTGCTTTAATGCATATTGGGAATAAAGCTGAATATTCTGTTTTCCTAATATTCATCTTGTAGGCACCTGGCTCATCCAACAGTGGTGTTGGCAGCAACTATGTGATTTATGAGGATATGCAATCACTGGTCAGCGTGCTTGATTCAGAGATGGGCCAAAGCATGCGTGTATATGGATGCACTTTTCTGTGGTTCATCCCATTTGTCCGTTCCATAATGGAACTTCAAGAGCTCAATGCTTCCTATATTAGTGAAATCATCCACTATCTTTGTGATAAGATACGAGATAATCGGTACATGCTGACTGGACAAGCAGACGTGTGTGATAAAGTGACTGAGTTATTTGCTCGTATCTTTATTCAAATCATTGAGCTACACTTTACCGAAGGACGAATGGGAATACTTTCTCGATGTCCCCCCAAGTGGGTTGAGGTGATTGTCATGTGCGTCGTCCTATCTGATGAACCTCATGGACCCCCAGACAGGATGGGTGGGATTCACAGTGTCAGTTCAACGTCTTACAATCTTGGCATTGTAGGAAGACCTACATCTGAATGTGGGAATGGAGCAATAATTAAAGGCTGTTTGACACTTATTCGACAGCTGCTTAAAGAAGGGAAAAGGAGATCTGACCCAGATGCGGCCATGTTTTTGAATTTGCTTAACAAGCAGCTGCGTGGTGATACCAACAAAAGGTGGAGTCTAACTTTTTCCAATTCTGCAAAGCTTCAGCAGTGTTTGAGGAAAATTGTACAGCTGATGGCTGAAAGACCTGCTATTCCACCCCGATCTGCTCCATCTGTTGAGGCAGCTACAAATACTGTCGTTTCCAGACATTCAGTATCAACTTGCCAACAACAAGAGGACCAGGAGGCAGGTCCCAGCAGAGCTGTGTTTATCAAAGAGGAGCCTCTTTGGAATTATGGGAAAAAATGTTTCTCCAATGAGGAATTCTCATGTGGGCCTGAGGATGTCTTGAAGTCTAAGAAGGAACCTTCTGACCCAGTGTTAATTTCAGAGCTGAGGCCTGCTGTTGAGTTGACAAATATAAAACCAGACCTAGGTAAAGTGCAGGAAATTAGATCAAGATTAAATGATGACCAGAGTTTCTCAAAGATCGAAGCAATCGCAAGAAAGAAGTCTGGTGTGTCTGCTAAAAAGAGGCCATGTTTTGGGGCTACGAAAAATGAGGAGGATGGTTATGATGATGATGATGATGATGATGAACCCCTTCATATCACTCGAACCCGTCTGATAAAATCTGCTATTCACAAGCTTGAATCTAGTGACTCTGATGTTGACTGCAGAGCTACTGGGTCTGCGGTTAACTCCAAGCAGAACGTAGAGTCCGGTACCATTGTTATCTCTGATGACGAAGATTCTGATAATGATATAAGGCCAAATGACCCCCTGAGGTCTAGTTACAAAGAATGCGCAGTGAAAAACCAATCTCCAGAAAGTCCTGTCATGCCTGAGAGTCCCGGCCGTGATTATGATGATCTAAGTGAATCACAAGTGTTTGAGTTTGAGACCCAGCAATATGTGGCATCTGCTTGGGATAATACAGATTTGGATGGATCAGTCTTGACAAAGAAGCTTAAATCAGACCGAATACTCAAGCCACAGTTGGATGAAGCACCTGATGAAGCATCTCCCTCATGGAGTTCAGAGACTGAACTGGTACCAGATGAGGACATTGAGAGGGCCTGTCAGCAGGCAGAAGAGAAGATCAGACAACAGCAGCCACGAAAACCGGCAGATGAGGAGATGGAGAGAGACTGTAAGCAGGCGGAAGAGGAAATCAGACCACAGCAGACACGAGAGACAGCGGATTTGCATGCATCCTCATCCAAAGCATCAAGTACTACAGAAAGCTGGGATAAATTTGCCAAACCAAAACCTCTAAAGACTAAAAGGACAAAAAACACTCCATCTGATAAGAGAGACCATTTACAGGTTAAAAAGCCAATGTTAATAGATGCCCTTGCTCAAAAAATGAGACTCCACCCTTGGAAACGTAGCTCAACATCTGAGGACATGGAGGAACCTTCCTCTTCAACTACTCCATCCTCATCTGCTGTATCCTCATCATCATCATCATCATCATCATCATCTCCATCCTCCAGCTCTAATACTTCTCCTTATTTTTCTGCATCTACGTCACGTAGCACCCCTGCCATTGTTCCTCCAAAGAAGGTGCGTAAAATTGCTGAGCCAGAATCAACCGCGGAGCGTTTGGGATTAAAAAAGAAGGAAAGGAAAGCCTTTGATCTTTCTCAGCGTTCACTGGATTGTGTTGCTAAACTGAGGTGCCATGGCCAGAAAGTGCAGGTGGAGCCACATCAGAAAAAAAGGCGAGCGTGTCGAACCACTAAGACCTCTCCGCAGAAACGTATGGTGAAAGCCAACAAGAAACTAATGGGATCTCAAGATATTCAGTTTTTCAGGCAAAGTCGTGAGAAGCATCAGAAACCAGCATCAGAACCCATTACAACATCAGGCTCCAAACCAGCAACGGTCGGTCAGCTAGATGAATTGCACTCATCGAGACCAACAGTTGCAAACAATGAGGCTGGTGACTTCTTGCCATGTCCTCAACCAGATCCTCAATGTCAGCATGATAATGCAAAGAGTGCATCAGGGATTGGTGATTCTGGAGGTGATGGACTGTATTATGGTCCTATTATTCCCAACCCCAAGTTCTTCCAAGCTAGTGAGGCTGCTGAAGGCAACATGGAAGGAGAGGAAGCTGCTCAAGCATCAAAAGAGGATGTTGATGAAGAATGGATGTTCTATACACAGATGGAACCTACAGACATGGAAATCTGTTCACAAATGGAGCAATTTGAGGATGAAAATGAAGAAATCTTTCTTACCCAGAAAGATCCTGTTGACATGGACATCGATACAGATAGTGGGTCGGACACCCCCGGTCAACCCGACTTAACCGACAAAAATGTACAGACACCTAAAGCTGCAAATGATCATTTGTTCTTGAAGCCTGGCATGTCACCCATGTCTCAGAAAAAAGCCAAACCTTCCACCACTAAAATATACACACCCAGCTCCCGTAGTGCTTCACTTGTCCTTGAAATGGAAAAAGGAGCCAAGCCTCCCCCTCCTGCCAATGTTGCTAAAGCAAAAATTCCTCGATTGCCTCCAGCAATGCCACCTGCAGCAATGGCACCCCCAAAAATGGCACCCCCAAAAACGTTCCAGCCTCTACCCCCTCCACAATTACCAAAGCCACCTGCCTTGAAACAAGTTACTCTTCCTCAGGGCAGTGTCCCCAAGTTGGTCACCAGTAATAAAATAAGCTCAACTTCAGAACCCCCATCATACAAGGTATACCAAAGACCAGAGGCTCCAGTTAACAAGCCAGTTAACAAACCTTTGCCCACAATGGATCAAAGCCCAAAGTTTGACCTTTCTGTCTTAACCCAAGCAATTCTTAAGTGGGAGTATAGAATGCTTGATAATTACAAAGCATTTGGTAGTCCACTTGATCTGTGCCAACTGCCGCTGAAGGAGGTGCCAGTAAATTTTCCTACCTACCTGGAGTACTTCAACACCTTGTACCCTCTGCTGCTAATTAATGCATTTGAAGAGGTGGGACTACATTTTACTTCAGTAATGTCTAAATCTTTTGATGTAATTGGGACTGCATTTTTAAAATGATAGATCATTTGTTTATTGGTGTTCTTTCAAGATCAGGAATTGGTCTATGTAACTGTTTTAATCTATTGCATTTTCAATAGATGGCTAATGAATGGCTCAAAGAGGGAAGGGTCAAGCTGTACCTAAAAGTCCAAGGTATTGAATACAGCAATCGCACTGCTAGTGCCAGCTTCATAGGTAAGTTCAACAATTGGGTGTTTATGCTAATACAATTAGTTTGTAGTTATTACAGCTAGCAGAGTTTGTTCACTGTAAAGCATCAGCTTTTTGATATAAAGTTACTGTTCTTTGTAGCAGGCCTTTCTCAGGAATGTGATATGAAACAAATTTACCCAAAAGAAGATGACCTTGTATTGCTTTGGCTGCCAGACAACACTGGGGCATATGCCCATGATGAACCAAATTTTCATGATCTACATCCTCATTTTGGCTATGTATCCCGGTCCAATGTTTCAAACAGAACTCCAGGTGTGTGCTCTATCATTTAATGAGTATTTTGTGTCGTTTTTGTCCACTGTCTCATTATGTTGTCCCTTCTCAGGTTCCAGGTCAACTTTAAACCTGACAATTCAGACTCGTGGTAATGTTTCATCAGTAAATTCCCAACCTGTGCTCTGTGAAGTTGTTGGATCATTGATCAGCATATTTCGGGAGTTTCGTGCACTGTGTTTGCTGAGAAACGGACCAATGCTACGTCCTCTTCTTGCGCCCCATGTGTCTTTTTTCACACATTCTTTGGATGGACCATCGGACCTGGATGCACCAGTGAGTTTGGCTTTATACAAGCAGTGCTTCCTAATTTTTCCCCATCGCTCTTGCTTTTATCTACTTCTCCTGTCACTCTTTCTTGTTTTTATTTCATTTTTTTTTGTCCTCTATTCCAGGAATTTAACGGGGACCAGGCAAGAGCAATAGCATGTGGGCTTGCAATGATACACCGAAAACAGAAGAACCCAAAATTCCTCCTTATTCATGGTCCTCCTGGCACTGGGAAGAGTAAAACAATTGGTGGCCTGTTGTACAAACTGCTGTCTTCGGTATTTGTTTTGCCATCTGAATGAATCTTTATTCCTCTATACTCTGCATGCTCAAGGACACCTTAATCTGAGACCCATTGTCTGTGATTATCTGTTTAGGCTACTAATAGTTCTGCTCCTGTGGGCAACCTTCACTCCAAGTCTCGACGGACACGTGTTCTTCTCTGTGCACCTTCTAACGCTGCCATTGACAGTCTGATGAAGAAAGTCATCTTGATCTTTAAAGAGAAATGCCGAAACCTTAACGCACCTCAAGGTTCTAGCTTGCACACCCATTGACCTTTCAACAAACATGCATGCCTTAGACGGTCATATTTACGCAAGCCTTTTGTGTGTACAGGTAACTGTGGTGACATAAACCTGGTAAGACTGGGAAATGAAAGAACCATCTCAAAGTCACTAAAACCTTTCAGCCTCGACCACCAGACTAAAGCAAGAGCTCGTAAGAGATTGGTGACCTCATGTAGTAACACCACATGCATAGACACTTTAAACATTTGCAGTTCAACCTTTATTTATTTATTTATTTATTTGCATAGAGCGAGCCCAGCAAACTGTAGAATCTGACGTACACAGGAGGAAGGAGCAACTGGACCAGATGATTGAAACTCTCTCTCATCAATGTGCAAAAACCCAGAAGAATTCTACTGAGGTAATAATCATCCACACATATGAGATGGGGGAAAATATTGATTATTGGGGAGGGGGAAACTGACGTTGACTTATTATTATTATTATTATTATTATTATTATTATTATTATTATTATTATAAAAATGTTCCTATCTCTCTCTATCTGACTGCAGTAGCACCTGATGATTTGAATGGCTCTATTTGGAAAGAATTCATAATCTTTTCTTTTCGGCTTAGTCCCTTTATTAATCTGGGGTCGCCACAGCGGAGTGAACCGCCAACTCATCCAGCATATGTTTTACGCAGTGGATGCCCTTCCAGCTGCAACCAATCACTGGGAAACACACATACTCTCATTCACACACATACACTATGGACAATTTAGCTTACCCAATTCACCTATAGCGCATGTCTTTGGACTTGTGGGGGAAACTGGAGTACCCGAAGGAAACCCACGCCAACATGGGGAGAACATGCAAACTCCACACAGAAATGTTAACCGATTCAGCCGAGGCTCGAACCAGCGACCTTCTTGCTGTGAGCGACAGCGCTGCTCACTGCACCTCCCTCCATAATTATACATTGATTTGTTTTTCTTTTGCTCTGTTGTATTCATCCAGGCTTGTAATATTTATGCAAGTACATTCTCCTAAGCATCCAGAGTGCTTTATTAAATTACTCTCTCAATACTGTTAGACTCCCCCAGAACACTAATCACATGTAACGTTAACACCGCGTACTCTTCAATGTGTAATTATATACAATAAATCTTTAAGCTACAAACATAATTTCTTGTTTAATGCCCAAGTGGTTTTGATTTTACCTTTAAATCACAGGTCAGAATGTTTTACAAACACACACAAATGAAATCTTTACAATATTATCTAGTAATATTAAATATTAACTAGTGTCTAGTAAACTGTAATCCCAACTTTACATTGCAGATCCTGCGACGTGACTACTGTGGGTTCACACATTGCGTTTTTTTTTAAAAGTTTTTTTTTAATATATTTTGCAGCCCTAATATGCGTGTTTGTGTGATTATGACTACATTATATATAGACTTATTGTGGTGTTTCTAAAATGTTCTGTAAATCCATGTGCTGGTTTACAGTTCAAAAATTTAATGGAGCAGAAGAAGCAGTTTCTGAAGGAGAGAGAAGGACTGAGCCGGCAGATTAAAGAGGTAAGAATCCCATTAGTTTCCATTTCTCCTTTACATTATTATAATGCAAACAAACATCAGTTGTCATGCTTTGTTTTTTTAAATCTATAGTGTCGTAGCAGGAGACAGGAAAGTCAGGCTCTTGTGCTGCAGAATGCTCATGTGATCTGCTGCACGCTCAGCACAAGTGGAAGTATTGTCCTGGAAAACGCCTTCCGACGTCTCGGACACGAACCATTTAGCTGCGTCATCATCGATGAGGTTATAAAATCTTGTATTATTGTAAACTCCTTTCAATGAAGTGACTCAATTAAGATGTTTTTGTTTGCCCGTGGTGCATATTTATGTGTTTACTTGTTAGGTTTATGTGATGAGTAAAGTGGCGATTCTCCTAACCTTTGTTTTTGTACATTTTTATAGGCTAGTCAGGCTAAAGAAACTGAGACTCTGATTCCCATGCTGTACCGATGTCCTTCTGTAATACTTGTTGGTGATCCTAACCAGCTTCCACCAACCGTTGTCTCCCAGGTACCAAGATCTCACTTAAACATGCATAATTTTTGGTGTAAGAGTTCAGAAATCAATGCATCAGGGGTTTAAATCACCAAAACATTTATTTTTTTTTTTATATACTTTTTAAAATGCATACGTTTTGCTACGGTTATGTCTTCTGTCCACACTACTCCCGAGTTTTTAAGCCTCGAAAACAGAGCTTTTTGAAAACGCTGAAGAGGCCGATTTGGTTTTAAAACGCTGCTGCTCCATGTCAGTGTGGATGGGGGGAAAACAGAGACCTCTGAAAAAGGAGGCGGGGCTGCAGACATTCGCCTATCTGATTGTGCACTTAATATTTAGGGAAAATCCCCAGAGTTCTGTCCTGCGCCCTTTCCTTGTAAATTCAAACTTCGCAAGTTTGATATGGAAAACAAACTTCAGAGGACACGTCGGCTACTTTATAACGTCATTCACATCACCCTGGCTACGTTGTTTCACTATCTTAACAAATCAAATGAAAACATGATATGAGGAACTGCCTATTTTCATTAACAAGCTTTAAAAACAGACACCAAAAATGCTGAGGCATCGTGTAGCTACATGTTTATATGACCGTCATCTTCACTGTATGCATATTTATAACAACGCCGCCTATAACATAACTGCCTACTTTCCTTTTCATTGAAAACTGTGAAACATACCCTGTCTTTTTTGCTGAATATCAGTTTTAATAATCAATAATGGCCATTATAAAAGTATAATGTACAATAAGTTTATACAATATAGGAAATAAAGGCAAGCAATCAGTCAAATGTGCAGAATCTGTGTACGTGGTTACATTAATATATTAACTTATCTTTGTGCTCATTCAAAATGTGTTACCTGAGAACAAGTAATGGATTCAAAAGACCAAGGTGTCGTTAGATAGAGACAAGATGAATAAAATATCACGTTTAACAACTATAGTGCGATGAGATCCAATGGTAGATCCTTGATGAACTGTCCGACGTGCACTGCTCTCACCTGGGGAGATGTGCTCAAAGCACTCGCTGACTGCCTGGAGCTCAGAGGTCCACATATGCTGCAGCGCATGCCAGAGTCTGTGGTCATGTGGTGAAATGCTAGGTGAAACGCCAGTGTGGATGTGGACTTTTCGTTCTAAAACTAAAAAGTAATAGTGTAAACAGGGCCCAAGTTAAAAAGTTACTCCGCAAGAAGGAAAAATTAAATCTGCTGAGGCACAAGCTGTAAAGGCTCCGTCCTCTTCTGAAAAGGTAGCTCATTTGCATTTAAAAATGCACACATGCAATGTTTTTGCTTCAGAAAGGAGCAAGATATAAACATTTCCATTATTTAAAAAAAATTAATGTCAAGTCCTTGTATAACTGCAATTACCTTTTTATGTAAATAATATCCTATAAGCACTGGATAAATGATGTACAAGCTCTGTCCTGATAAGCTTAGCTCCAACTCTATTAAGAGCTTAATTAACTTGCTCTTGTGCGTTTAATTAATCATACGAGAAGCTTTCAGGTAGATGTGTTTAGGTAAGTTGGAGCTAAACTCTACAGGACAGTGGCCCTCCAGCACTAAGTTTGGACACTACCATCATTTCTAGCGATTTATAATAATTATATGGTTTATACCAGTAGTCAACATTTGAAGTTGATCAGAACCCTTCATCAAAGTTGTCCTAAAAATATTCAACAACACCCATTCTTGACGACTTTGGAAACTCTTTATTTTATTTTTTTTATGTTTTTATTCTATTTTTTTTTTTATCCACTTTAAATATTGACTACTGTATATCTATTATTTGTCTATATTATATAAGTCCATTTGTGTGTGTTTGTTTGAACAGAAAGCAAAGGAGTTTGGCTTTGACCAGTCTCTGATGGCACGGTTATGCAAAAGTCTTCACCCCTCAAACTCGAAACTCCCTCCAATCCTTCTCCTCAGTATGCAGTACCGCATGCACCCAGACATCTGCGAATTCCCCTCAAAGTACATCTACAACAGCGCACTCAAAAATGACTGGTATGCACGCACAACTGTTTTATTTTGTTTGTGTTATTTGGAAAGTTAAGGCATTTGTAGAGAGGGAGAGAGATTGTTGTGAAACCCTACTCTTCACCATGTTTAGGCAGGGGCAGTGCAGACAGGAGCAGGAGATTAGGACCGTGTCTGAACTCAGACTCGGGTCATTGAGCGGACGGTGCGTGTGGTGAGTGCTCAACACTGTGAGCTGCTAACTGCAAACTAAAACCAGAAATCCTCAAATCTCAAGAAACGAGCTGCCAATGGAAATGACATTGGCAGCAGTGTTAAGGCCCCCGGTATACTTTAAACGAAATCAAAAAACAGACTGAAATGACCTCATTCATTTTCCTTCAGCTTAGTCCCTTTATTCATCAGGGGTCCAACCCCAACTTATCCAGCATATGTTTTACACAGCGAATGCCCTTCCAGTTGCAACGCAGTACTGAGAAACATCCATACACACTACGGCCAATTTAGTTTATTCAATTCACCTATAGCGCATGTTTGGACTGTGGGGGAAACCGGAGCACCCGGAGTAAACCCATGCCAACATGGGGAGAACATGCAAACTCCACACAGAAATGCCAGCTGAGACCCGAACCAGCAACCTTCTTGCTGTGAGGTGACAGTGCTAACCACTGAGCCACCGTGTCGCCTGAATTGACCTCATTTTGTACAAAATTAGTCTAAAGTGAAATTCTTTGAGTCTGTATTTAGAAACGGGTCACCCAAAAAAGTGTTTTGACTATAGAGAAGGGAAGTTCGGATCATTTTACTGACTCTGACCTCAGCGAGATGAACGAATCCTTTATTGAGTCATTTTTGTTCAATTTTAAAATATTATTAAAGTGTTACGAGTTGCTTTCAAACTCCTCTACAACTAGCCCAAATGTTGATCGCACTACAAACAAGTCATAACTAGAATGCTGTGAGAGACAAAACACCAGGCAAACGATGAACGATTATTATTTTCTCTATGATTAGCTCAGTTCACCTCTTCTGACATGTCTTCAAATTTGAGTTGTATGTTCACGTCACACAGACAGTCCCATATAAGCTTAACCAATGCACACAGGCTGAGCCATAAAGACCCATGATTAGTTAACCTTTCGAGTCTTTGGGTTTTTGAGTCATTCGTTCATCACGACTCAACCGAGGACTCGAGAGATCAAATCTTTTTCGGTCTCTGACTGCATATGATTGGCTTCTGTCTTTCATGTGAAGAACTAACGACTCAAACCCGATAGAGGACTCAAAAGGGAACTAAACTTCTACTCGACCTGCACAAATGTTCACATGCGCGAATGAATGAATCACTCCCTGAAAGGACTCATTGTTTTTGAGTCACACAAAAGATTCGTTCAAAATGAATGTATGATGTGTATTTTTCTCCCCATCCAATCAGTGTCTGTCTGCGGCAAATAGAAAACCATATTGTCGCTTCTCATGGAGAAGGCTGTTTAACATAAGTTTCTGAAACCGTTCTTCTCTCACAGCCACCAACGTTGTACTCTACTGCACGGCGGAGTGTAGGTGTTCAAAAACAGTATAATGTCATTCTGCCTTTGCCAATTTATTTATTTATTTTTTTGCCCTCAAATGAAGAATAAAAAAGAACTTTGTCTGAAGTATACCAGGCCTTTTTAATCTCATGAAACATCACCAGAATTCATGTGTTAGAGCAGTGTTTCCCAACCCTGTTCCTGGAGGCACATCAACAGTACATATTTTGGATGTCTACCTTATCTGACCCATTCGTTTCAGGTTTGGGAGTCTCTTCCTAATCAAACACACCTGAGTCAACTCATCAGAACATTAGAAGAGGTTAAAATGTGTACTGTTGGTGTGCCTTCTGGAACAGGGTTGGGAAACACTGTTAGAGAATGCATAGTGCATCTTTTCATGTATAAAAGACTTAATCTGATTCAGCATCTTTATCTAACTGTTTTCCTGTTGTTAACATGCACCTGACAGAAATTAATTCACAAATTTACATACAAAGTAGTGTATTGCAATGGAAAATGCATTGTGTAAAGCGTGCCTTTTATTAATTTATTTTTTATCTTGTTTCCAGCAAACATTTGTATTGCTGTGACCTAGGCCTTTACATGGCATTCTCGTTCCTTTCTGTGATGCTAATGATGGTTGCAATGTTTTTGTAGATTCCTCTGAGGCTTTATTAATAATATTCATGCTTCATGTTTACTATTGCTTGAAATTTAAAGGGACAGTGTACCCAAAAATGACAATTTCCTCTAACTCTGGAAGTCGATCACTTTTCTCCAACTTTCTTTAGAATATCTTGTGGTGTGTGAAACATAGTATTTTTTTGTTCATGCTATGGAAGTAATCTATGAATTAAGTTGAGTTTCTTTCTTCTGTCGAACACAATTGAAGATATACCAAAATAATTGTGGAGAATACAATATTTATTGTTTTCTACAAGATGTTTTGGTATATCTTTATTTGTGTTAACAGAAGAAACTCAAACAGGTTTGAAACAAATGGAGTATGAGTAAATGATGACAGAAGTATTATGTTTGGCTGAACTCTCCCTTTAAGTTGAAGTTCTACTTTAAAATATTTATTTTGTTAAGAAAATGAGCATAAATCTTATCCGTGTCTGTCCTACAGCGAAACTGCTCAGAAGCGCTGTTCCCTCAGCTGGCCCTTCAAGCCCTACAAAGTGTTCGACGTGATGGATGGCAGAGAGACGAAGGAGAGAGAGTAAGAAATGGAGGAACGTGGGTGGGATGGAGGACCATGTAAAGCCTCTATTTTCTGATCGCTCAACTTTGTGTTTCTCCATTGCTCAGCTCATTTATCAACCATAAAGAGGTCAATCTGGTGGTGCTGCTGTTGAAGCTGCTGGGCAAGGAGCAGACGGTGAGAGTCGGAGTGATCACGCCATACAATGCCCAGAAACACCGGATACTGGACGCCATCAAGACTTCAGGCATCAACAAGCAGCTTCAGTGAGTGCTCAGTGCTTTTCAAAGAGAAAAGGGGTGTTTTCAAACTTTGCTCAAGGGTAACATTGGATGCATGATAGGGCTGCAGCTATCGATTTATTGTATTAATCGGATAAATTTTGCCCGATTTCAAGATCTTGTGACCGAAATGCAACAGAACAGCTAAATATGCCCCGAAGAAACCCAGGAAATACTGGTGAATCTTTATAGCATAGGATAAACATGATATATAACCGCTTTCATTTGATTCAACTGGATTAATGAACACATGACCACAACAACATATGGTTTATCAATGTTCTTCTTCTACTTTTCCTGATAATAATAATGCATGTTATGATGCAATGCTTTTGTCACGGTTTAAAATGCCAATATATAAATGTTGCGTGCTTTATTGTGCAAGAAGACGCATAATTTCACAGAAGGGCCTAATTCAGACACTCAGACACACACAACTTTTTGAATAAAGGCCTCCTTATATGTGGCATTTGCTCATGCTTACCATTAACTGCAATAGGCCGTAGTTCTCAAGAAGCTACGCAAACAGCTGTCAATATCGCAGAATGATGATTTGCGATTTGACTACTGCACGATGATATTACATGCGCTAGTTTGGCAGAGAACTATGGCTTTGTGTAGTAAACGCTGCTCCAGCTAAACACAACTCATTTTTTCATTCGCTCTGTTGGCTTTTTTTTTCTCTCTTCTCAAACCACACTGTTTGCTTTGGGTCGAACCAGCTGAAACGGACCAAAATGTAGTCATGTGACAACATCACTAGTTGGCCAGATGCGTCACTGAATGTATTTCTTACACAGCTTATCAACTGGTCAGAATTAACCCATGTGAATATTCTAAAATGTTTAATGTTAATACAAGTCGATTGACATGCAGAATTGTGTTTTAGGGTGGACGTGGACACAGTTGATGGCTTTCAGGGTAGAGAAATGGACTGTATCATTGTGTCCTGTGTGAGAGCCAGCAGTGAAATGGGCTCCATCGGGTGAGTGTGCCCTGTATGTTACAAGGATTCTCAGGAGTCATTATTGTTGGATAAACTGCTATAGTGGTAAACGATTTTGTGCTTTTCATTCTAATGTGCTGCAGTAGCAAAAGGGGACAAAAAAAAGCTAATCAACAGTACTGATTGTATGACATTCCAACAGGGGAAACATTAAGTGCTTTTTATTACGAAAGATGAAAGCTGTTATATGGGTGGATCACCCAAAAATGAACATTCACTCTATTATTTCACCCTCAAGTGGTTCCAAGCCTTTGCCTTTCTCTTTTTTTTTTTTTTTTTTTTTTTTTTTTTTTGTTGAACACTGTTACCGCTCTAACATTCTTCAAAATATCAATCAATTTCCATAGTAGAAAAACAAATACTATGGCAGTCAATGCTTACCAGTTACAAACATCTGTCAAAATCTCATCTTTTGTGCTCAACAGAAGAAAGTCAATCAGGTTTGTGACACGCTAAAGATTTAAATGTTTAGGTGAACTATCCCATCTGCTTTTAAGAAGGTAATCTAGTGGCCTAATTGTTGTTTTTGTGGTCAATAATTGAATGCATTTAACATTTATGATAGATTTACTTTTCAGATTTTTAACATTTTTCATATTGTCTGTTTTCAAGGCAGGGTTTTTGAAGCAGGTACTAAAGATGCCAGATAGCAAGTTGAAAAATTTACTTCACGTTTTTTTACAAGGATTGGAAACGCGTCATAAGTCTTGTTGTGTGACCTAATAAAATATTCATCTTACCATTTCAAACATTGCTATATACATGTTTATTATTATTATGTGGATAACACTGTGGCTCAGTGGTTAGAACTGTTGCCTCACAGCAAGAAGGTCGCTGGTTCGAGTCCCGGCTGGGCCAGTTGGCGTTTCTGTGTGGAGTTTGCATGTTCTCCCCGTGTTGGTGTGGGTTTTCTCCGGGTGCTCCGGTTTCCCCCACAAGTCCAAAGACATGCGCTATAGAGGAATTGAAGCAACTAAATTGGCCGAAGTGTGTGTGTGAATGGGTGTTTCCCAGTACTGTGTTGCAGCTGGAAGGGCATCCACTGTGTAAAACATGCTGGATAAGTTGGCGGTGAAAGGAACTAAACTGAAGAAAAACTAATGAATATTATTATTATTATATTAAATTATTTTTTAAGGTTTGTTGGAAATCGCCAGAGGATGAATGTAACCATCACCAGAGCCAGATTTAGTCTCTTCATACTGGGACATCTACGCACACTACGGGTAACATTTTACATGCATTAATACACGTTGTTCATGACCACCAAAAATAAACTTCATAGAGCATTGAGTGATGTTTTCATGCACGTCTGCAGGAACAAAGTGATTGGGGAGCGCTGATTGAGGACGCAGGGCGACGCGAATGTATAATCAACACCATGCAGAAAAATTTCGAAATTGACGTCAAGAAGATTGTTAAACAGAAACCAAATCCGGTGAGCCGCAGTCTTTCTCATCCCCCTATCGACAGACCAAGCACTGTGACCCGACCCGTTATGCATTCTCCTGTGGAGGCGGGGCCTTCTTCCTTGCCCCGATTGCATCATGACACCACTCAGGCGGCACAGCCAATGCCACGGCTCATACCTTTGGAGTGTCCTAGAGACCCGCGGATGAATGACAGGCCTTCAGACCCACGGTTTTCAGATCGGCGGCCAATCAGAGAAGAGACACAAGACAGAAGTAGGCGGGATTTTCCAGCGTCACGCCATTCGTCACACAGATCTAATTCATATGATGGAAGTCATCGAAGTTCTGGACAATCTTCCAGATACTCTTCAAAACACCGTGGTTCTTCACCGCCAAGAAGGAGATGAATTAATCATCATGCCCGTTTTTATTTGTCATTTAAAACTTTACAGCAATGCATTAAGAGAGAGTGTTTTTTTTTTTTCCCTTCCTCTTATCAATGTGTTTTGACTGACTCTTTGTGCACAGTGTTAAACATCTCTTTCTCAGGCAATGGATTTACAATTAGCTTGACTTTCATTTTATGGCAGTGCTTCTGTAATGTTTGGACTCTTCCTATTAGTTCTGTGCTGCAAAAGTAACATTTAAAGTGTTTTATTCATGGAGGAAGTTTTGTATAAACGGTTTGGGTTTTTGGACCTTACATTTTGTCTTTCAAAAAAATAATAATAATATTAATAATGCAATAACTGCACTCTTAAGCTGACCGACTTGCTCAGAAATATCCATTTGTATGTATAGTTTGTCACTTATTTGAATGTAAAATCGATTTGTGGATTGATTTTGGTGTGTAATTGTCACGCGTGCATTGCTGTTTGTGTTTCACTCATTATTTTATACTGACTTTTAATATACAGATGTTATTTTTGATTGAGCACTGTTAGAATCATCATTTTTCCAGGGTTAAAAATGAGAGATGCTGTTAAGAATGAGTTGGAAAAGGCCAAAAACAGACCCGTGTTCATTAACGTTTTAATTTCTAATGTAAAGTGTCATGTTGTGTTGAGTTGTGAGTGAAAGTTAAGTTTGATGTTGTACAGTTGAATGCTTCCGGCCTGGAGAGCGAGAGATCAACCTTGATACTGTCATTTATTCTTGAGTTTTATCTTGAGTGATCAGTTTTACAAGTCTATGAAAAGGCCTTTGGTTTGTACAGAAGCACTATTTTTGTAGACAGGGAATTAAAAGTTTTCTGTATTTAATTGTGGATTTTGGTTTTCCCATTGTGGAGAATTCATTAACCAAATTATTCTGCGGCCATACAACCATTACTGATAAACCGTTAGTGGTGTGAGTTAGGTCTATGTGACAGAGTAAATCACATGGTAATTCATATTATTTGAAATGCATTAGAATTAACTAATAATATTGTGTACGAATGTTAATCTGTACTACCATCTGAACATAACATGGAGCAACCCACAATAAGGTCTATTATTATTATTATTATAGCCTATTTCTTACAGATCAATCTTATTTATGTATTTAATTCAAGTGGATTTGGGGTTTTAGGATTTCTGTCAATCGAATTCCACTTAAAGGATGTATTTATTTAAAGCAGAGATGCCCAAACTAGAGCCCGCAGGCTAAAGTTGGCCCAAGGTAACCTTTGATTTGGCCCGCCATGCCATCTGAGAAGAGCGGGAGAATGATGAATGATATAAATTGAATGTAACCATTTATTGGTTTGTTTTATTGTTAAGCTACAAAGAAAAGCTAACTGAAGTTAAACGTTTCAAGTTAAATGGTGTTAATTAATCAGATTTAGTTTAAAATGTACATGCTGTCACCTGAAGGATAGAGGACTTTGGTGAGCAAATCAAGGCAAAGGCAGATTCTGCTTGACGAGTGTATTCAGCGTTGAACAACACTGTTATAAATGTGATTCTTTATGTTTTAATTGCAATAGTTATAATTTAGGTTATACTACATTAGTTAATACGAATTAAAATATTGTTTTCTATTTATTTTTAAATATTAGGAAATTACCCATGGCAACTTTAATGTCAAATAGTTTGGTATATTTATCTTCGGCCCACAGCTATCAATGATATTTGGTTTCTGGCCCTTCAATGAAAACGTTTGGCCTCCCCTGATTTAAAGTACTTATTAAAATGTGATTGTATGTGGTGCTGAAGAAACGACACAGAAACTACTCAAAGGTGGCCAAGTAACAGTCACATTTACATGTACAGAAGCACTTTTTTTGTAGACGGAATTAAAAGTTTTCTGTATTTAATTGTGGATTTTGGTTTTCACATTGTGTTATGAGAATTTATTAATCAAATTATTCTGCGGCCATACAACTATTACTGATAAACCGTTAGTGATGTGAGATAGACCTATGTGACGAGTAAATCACGTAGTAATTCATATTATTTGAAGTACATTAGAATTAACTAATAATATTGTGTATGAATGTTAATCTGTACTACCATCTGAACATAACATGGAGCAACACACAATAAGTTGCTTCTGAAAGACTTTCTGTCTGAAAAGATCAACCTCTCTACCCAGACTTTTAATATCAACCCTATTTACAAAACAACAAGGATGTAACTCATTCCTTATGTAAAATGACAACACTGTAGTATTACCAATCTGAAGTAACGTCAGCGCGTCTAAAAATAGTTTTGAGGCAATGGGGAAGCGTATGAATAATCTTACTATATGGATCTAGTAAAATTCATACAAATTACGCGCATCCAAAATGTTTCACTTACCTTATTGATGGAGAGTTTGAGATGTACAAGGTTTCCTCCGTCACCACAAATCACGATTTTTACCGCCACACAGAGACGCTGAGAGGATTTGGCGCGAATTTCTGAGGTGAGGCGATTTTACTTCACTACAGTTTCAACTACTTTTTCTTTATTGTTTTTACGTATAAAAAATAATAATTTAATGAGGCTACGGTTGATTTTCAGAAAAATCATAAAAATGTGGCCCCGTCATGTTCACTTGAGCAAGATATAAATTCGCAGGCGTTGTTTCACTGGCTAGGTTTAAACACTGCAGATTAATAATATATTTATAAGGACAATAAGTAAATAGTACTAGGTAATAATAGTAAAAAATAGTAGTAGAGGGTAATAATAGTAAAACGTGCAGTGTTTGTTTTACCACTAGAGGGCGTAATGCTTCCACATTTGCACCAGTTTGCTATGCCCCAGATTTAGCCCAAGCATGTTATAGCTGCTCCCTAATACAGGTCCACAAGCTGTACCGAAAGAAATCTACAAAATATCTACCCAAAACATACATGGAATTGATCCAATAACGTTATCGTGTGAATATTAGGTTTCATCATAAGATAATTGAGTGGAACAGAAATGTTAAGCTATTTACCTGCAGTTGCATGCTAGCTAATGTTACCTCAGTGATAACCAAACTGATTGTAGACTACCACCTGTGTTTAATTAACTCAGTTAAGACTGGAAAACGGCTCAGAAAAGCACAAACCTGTCGATGACCTGCTCCCATTTCCATGATCACCTATTAGGATCTGTTTTGCATGCGCATCATCGTTTTATTAACCATATTTTCCCAGCTGGAGGTGTTAAAAAGAAAGCTTTGGACTCATAAAGAAGCATCTTGACGTATTCCCCGCGTGTGCACTATTGATATTCTGAGGAAGGTAATCAATGCTCGCTGACTAAGGTAAAATGCTGGATCCCTCAGGTGCAGGACACTACTGATACTGTGACGTGACGCAGCATTTCCCCCTCTCTCGTCAGAATGATGTGGGGTCAGCAAGGCCTGGAATCTTTGCGTTGGCTGTAATTTTGTGTTATTGAAGCAGCTATCTTGTCTCACTGGCTCAAGTGTCATATTTTCAGATATTTCATAAAGTCCGGTGACCGTACACAGTCTTAAAGTAAATATAGCTATAAAAAAAACTCTGGGTTCCTCTACAGTTGTTAGGCCTATATAAAACTCAGCAGAAGATCTGATTTGCTGTCTTAATATACTGGATTAAATAATAAACTCATAATTTTAAAAGATTTAAGTCATGTCAGTGAATTTTACATCACTTTTTTTTTCATTGTCATTAAGTGCATGTTGTAATTTCTGATGAATTGAAGCTGGTTTCTTATTCAGAGAAGATGATTACAAACAAAACACGTTTCATTGGAAATTATTGATATGTTTGACTTTCTGTAAATGTTTTCTGAAACGCTTTTAACTAACAAAAGCCATTTCCTTCCTACAGGAAGTGACATCACTTTGGAGGGAAATCAACAGCACAGAAAGGGTAAATTTAACAACCAATATAAAGGATTATGTTGTTTTGTAAAGTTATTAGCTGCTTCTCAAGTGTTTTGATGAAATTACAGACATGATGAATGGTAGACATGAAATTAACCTAAAATATTTGTTGTTTCCATACTACTAATAATTGAGTAAATAACTAAGTCCAGTGCATTATTATAGCATATTTCTTACAGCTTATTATTATTTGTTTATGTATTTAATTCAAGTGGATTTTGGCTTTTAGAATTTCACTTAAAGGATGTATTTATTTAAAGCAGAGATGCCCAAACTAGGGCCCGCAGGCTAAAGTTAGCCCAAGGTAACCTTTGATTTGGCCCGCCATGCCATCTGAGAAGAGAGGGAGAATGATGAATGATATAAATTGAATGTAACCATTTATTGGTTTGTTTTATTGTTAAGCTACAAAGAAAAGCTAACTGAAGTTAAACGTTTCAAGTTAAATGGTGTTAATTAATCAGATTAAGTTTAAAATGTACATGCTGTCACCTGAAGGATAGAGGACTTTGGTGAGCAAATCAAGGCAAAGGCAGATTCTGCTTGACGAGTGTATTCAGCGTTGAACTCCACTGTTATAAATGTGATTCTTTATGTTTTAATCGCAATAGTTATAATTAAAGTTATACTACATTAGTTAATACGATTCAAAATATAGTTTTCTATTTATTTTTAAATATTAGGAAATTACCCATGGCAACTTTAATGTCAAATAGTTTGGTATATTTATCTTCGGCCCACAGCTATCAATGATATTTGGTTTTTGGCCCTTCAATGAAAACGTTTGGCCTCCCCTGATTTAAAGTACTTATTAAAATGTGATTGTATGTGGTGCAGGGCCTCACGGTGGCACAGTGGGTAGCATGTTTGCCTCATAGCAAGAAGGTCGCTGGTTCGAGCCTCGGCTGGGTCAGTTGGCATTTCTGTGTGGGGTTTGCATGTTCTCCGCATGTTTGCGTGGGTTTCCTCCGGGTGGTCCGGTTTCCCCCACAATTCCAAAGACATGCGCTATAGGTGAATTGGGTAGGCTAAATTGTCCGTAGTGTATGGGTGTGTGTGGATGTTTCCCAGTGATGGGTTGCAGCTGGAAGAGCATCCTCTGTGTAAAACATATGCTGGATAAGTTGGCGGTTCATTCCGCTGTGGCGACCCCAGATTAATAAAGGGACGAAGCCGAAATGAAAATGAATGAATGAATGAATGTATGTGGTGCTGAAGAAACGACACAGAAACTACTCAAAGGTGGCCAAGTAACAGTCACATTTACTGTAATGTTTACAGTGTCATAAATCATCATTCTTTTCATTTAGTTTTGTAAATCTATTTGCCATAAAGTTTACAGTGTAATAAACTGCAATGTAATAAACCCGTCACGTACATTTCAGTTTGCCGTCTTTATAGATTTGTGCTTGGTACATGTAGTGCGTAAAATCCTCTTCGGTAATACCTGAAAGTGTAAACTCTCTCTATGTTATAGATTCTTGTACTATAATATCTCGTGTGCTGTAAAGTTTACAGTGTAATACAACCTTTTTGCCTCTTAAATGGATCCGAAACGAAAAATACTCTCTACCAAAAATAGTCAAATAATGTGGGTTTATAATAATAATTCAATTTGGTTAGATATATTCTCTTATAAGTTGGAAAAAGCGTGTGTTCGTGTCCTGATTAAAGACTTCATAAATATCAATGATCTCTAACGGTGGCGACGTAACATTCCTATAACAACCAGCAGTACAGTGCCTAAAATCTTAATAGTCATGATATAACAAATATCACAATAATATTCTTTGCTTTTAGCGAATAACAGTGAACGCTCGTTTAATACATCTGAACGTTAAAAACTGCAGCAAAGGAGTGTACGAAAACAACTTTTCCCGCCCTTTTTTGAAAAACAACCTGCAGACTCAGATCGCTGTGAGGACACGCCCTCAAATTCAGCCAATCAGAGTGAAGGAAGTGCGGCTGGGGGTTATTTTTTGCAGCTATTGCACAAGAAGTCGCTTCTTGTTGATTCTGTATTTGTATGCTTTAGGCATGGGTGGACAACCGGTTTCAAGGTTTACCATGGTTTGGAAAAACTGCTCCTATGGCGTATGTAAGTTTTTATTATTTTAATTAGATTTAGTTTTTTAGGGCGACAGTATCTCCAGCAGCAAAAGGAGCCTCCACATCAAAAGCTACTGTCCAGCTCACAATTCAGACAACATCTGGAAAAACAAATCACTTATAAACCAACATCCAATCCATCTGAACAGTGCGGAGGCTTTGCTTTATATCCAAAGAAACGAAAGATACCCAAGGATGACTTGTCAAGCTGTAAAGAAATCTGTTTTTGAAACTAATGAAGACAGCAGAAGTCAATGATTTATTATGAATTATTTATCCGGACATGTTTACTGCTCCAAAATATGTCTTAAATTGAAATATATTGTGTTCAATGGGAGAAAAAAAGTCGTCGTTTTTTTACCCCAGACATTTAAAAAGAGTATATTTTAGAGCAGTAATCTTAATACCGTGATATTTTTATCCGAGGATATCATATATCGTCAGAATCTTATACCGGCCCATGCCTTGTACGCGTTTGGTTTTTAATTCATCCCGCGAGGCGCATATGTTGAGTTCCATTGATTTCCAGCTCTATTAGAGTCTTGTTTCTCATTCGTGGTGTCCTGCAGGGCGGTCTGCAGCCTGTAGAGGGCGGCGGTGAGCATCTGGCTTCGCGGCGCCCGCTGCTGGAGATTATTCAGGGGTTTCTCAGGAGGCGGTTGAGCCCAGCAGGGTGGCGAGGAGTGGGCAGAGCAGGAGTGCCAGGCTCAAACGGAGAGCGATGGCGCCGTTGCACTTTTTGCCTTCTTCACAGCGCGAGTGTTGGCACAAAACACCCTTAAAGTCTGGTGTGCAGATGCAGCGCTGATTTTGAACGCACGTCCCTCCGTTCTGGCACAAGAGTAACTCGTCGTCGCACAAGTTCGCTGTGGGGAAACATGAGGAGAAAAAGTTTACGCACAACTTTCCAAAAAGTCATTAGGGCTGCATTTATTTATTCATTTGACATGTTTTGTTGTCGTTGCACACGTTAGCTGGGGAGAACATGAGGAAACATGATTGTGTACAACTTTCCAAACCGTCATTAGGGCTGCATTTATTTAATTAAAAAAACTAAACAGTAAAATCATAAAACATTTTTACAATTACAAATAGCTGTTTTCTACTGTAATTAGGCCTGTCACAATAATCAATACATGGACTTATCGCACAACACATGGACATGACCTCAATCATTTTTGGAGACGCAATATAAATCGCCCTTACATAAGAACCAATTCTAGCAACACTTTAGCTGATTGTGCAACATCTCGATCTCTATTGGAGGTGTCAGTGTCAGTATGGTTAACAAAACACATGGTAAATACATGGTATTTACTATAAATCACTATAGTAAATTTTCATGTGGGTGTCTGACGACTGAAAATAGACCCGGTTAGCAGATATCGCAGCCTCTGTTACTTTTTACCTTGCACTTTTGTGTTAACATTTATTCTTATATATTTAGGATATGCGTTTTCACATTCTGATTTCAATGCCTCATTATTACATTGTTGAAATGACTGTAATTAAATGAAATATTGTTAAGAATAAAATATAATGTGTTCTTTGTAAGAGTGGACTTGCATTGTGATGATATTATATTGATATTATATAATGAGTGGCATAAAATGATCTTAAAATGATAGTAATGTCATTTATCGCATTATATTGCATTATTATTATATTGTTGTGCAATATATCGTACAACAAAAAAATAGATATCGTGACAGGCATAGCAATTTTGACCCACCAGCTATAGAACTATTTTTATACCAATTATACACAATTATAATCTGCTGCTTTAACTTTACGAATACTGTCTTGCTAAAACCATTTTACACTTATGCAGGTGCTTTTAGCATTAGAAAATACACCCTTTACTTTAGTCAAACCCATGTGTTGCCCACTAATTAAACATTGATGAAATAATGCACACTGATGGAGGAAACCTAGGCATTCACACAGTTTGTTTCTTCATGCATTTAGCTGCTTTATTTTAGAGGTTTAATGAAGGCGGCTAATTTTTAATCTGAAGGGCAAATGGTGTATAAAGAATACTAGCACAACAAGTCTACATGAACCGGAAGCGGGTGGCGCGGTGGTGCAGTGAGCAGCGCTGTCGCCTCACAGCAAGAAGGTCGCTGGTTTGAGCCTCAGCTGGGTCAGTTGGCGTTTCTTTGTGGAGTTTGCATGTTCTCCCCGTGTTGGTGTGGGTTTCCTCCGGGTGCTCCAGTTTCCCCCACAAGTCCAAAGACATGCGCTATAGGGGAATTGGGTAAGCTAAATTGTCCGTAGTGTATGTGTGTGAATGAGAGTGTATGGGTGTTTCCCAGTGATGGATTGCAGCTGGAAGGGCATCTCGACTAAGTCGAAAAGAAAATGAATGAATGAATGAATGAACCGGAAGCTGTGACCGTTTTGTTTTGCTCGCATTGTGAAGCAGTTCCTGGAGAAACTAAATATTAAATGAGAAAACAGTGGGCGTGGCTTGTTTTTTCTACTGCGAGCTGATTGGATGTAGTAAAGTAGGCATAGGCATTTCGTTCAGAAAGATTTGGGGAGAGTTATTACTACCTAACAGACTCCTCCTCCTCACCATTTCTGATTGTTGTCAAAACTGACACCTGGAGGGGGGCGTGGTTAAGTATGTTAGCCCCGCCCAATACCTCAGACAGACCTAATCTGATAATTTACCTGAAAACAAACAGGAAGTGCATTTTCAGATTTCAATTAAAGATTACATGGGCAAAGTTGTTGTTTTTTTTTCCTAATGACATGCACAGATTGTTCACCACAAAACTAGCAATGTGAGCTAACAAAACCAATATGGCTAGTTTTGATTTCATTTATACTTCAAACACAAACAAACATCTCTCTCTGTGTTTCTCAGTCCATCTTCTCTCAGCTGAAGTTGAGTCCCAGTCTGAAGAAGGTGCTGTTCGCCACGGCGTTGGGCAGCGTGGCTCTGGCTCTGACGGCTCATCAGCTGAAGAGACGTGGCCGGAAAAGGAAGCAGACACTCAGTAAAGAAGCACAGAAGCCTGTGGGGATCCCAGAACAGCTGCTGCGATCCAGCCGACCGGCCTCCCTCAAGAGAGGTGAGCGGAGTCACATCATACACCACCTAAAGGGACAGTGCGCATAAATTAACATTTCTTTACCATTTACTTGCACTCAAGTATTCTGTAATATGTCCAAAATCAAACAAAAAAAAGTGCTTCAGGGGTAGTTAATGTGTCTGTGCTCTTTGGATAGGGAGATTGTCACCCTGATGAGGGCAAGTTTTGCCAAAACGCATAGGTGCGGTGCGCAAAAGTGCTGTTTTTAAATAATAGCCATGTTAATAAAGGCTTTTAAAAATTTTTTCCACTTTTCAGTGCCTTGCATGTATGATTTCTTTGTTTATTATTATGTAATATGTTTTTATCTATATTAAACTTGCCATGAAGTAGCCATACGATTCTGATGTGGCAATAAATAAATAAACAAACTCGCACTCAAGTGCTGCTAAAAGATTATGGAGAATGTTGTGTAAAAAGGAGCCAATAGCTATGTTTGCATTCAAAGATGTGAGTTAGATTTTTGTGTAAAACTGGAATATTGCATAAAACATTTGCAAATGAAGCAGCGTTTTTGTGTCAAAGAGAACAAAAAGGCACTTCCTGATAAACTGGCTGCAAGTATCAGCCAGAGAAATGTAGTTTAGTGTGGTAGGAGAAGCCACTTTGTCTTAATTAATTACATATATTGCATTCATTGTGGGGCCTCACAGTGGCGCAGTGGGTAGCACGTTCGCCTCAAAGCAAGAAGGTCGGTGGTTCGAGCCTCGGCTGGGTCAGTTGGCGTTTCTGTGTGGAGTTTGCATGTTCTCCCTGTGATGGTGTGGGTTTCCTCCGGGTGCTCCGGTTTCCCCCACAAGTCCAAAGACATGCGGTATAAGTGAATTGGGTAGGCTAAATTGTCCGTAGTGTATGTGTGTGAATGGGTGTGTATGGATGTTTCCCAGAGATAGGTTGCAGCTGGAAGGGCATCCGCTGCGTAAAACATATGCTGGATAAGTTGGTGGTTCATTCCGCTGTGGCGACCCCAGATTAATAAAGGGACTAAGCCGAAATGAAAATGAATGAATGAATGAACATTCATTGTGTTGTTTGCTAAGATAAACATCGCTATTACTACTATCCAATATGTTTTTTATTTTATTTTTATTACATAATCTGACTACCTGTTTGAGCAGAAATTGATTTTGAGGGGGCTAAAAAGAGCTTCTGTGTTTATTGAGGTGTGTATATATATTTATATATTTATTTCATTCAATCATTCATTTTCCTTTCGGCTTAGTCCCTTTATTAATCTGGGGTCGCCACAGCGGAATGAACCGCCAACTTATCCAGCAAATTTTTTACGCAGCGGATGCCCTTTCAGCTGCAACCCATCTTTGAGAAACATCCACACACACTCACTCACACACATACACTACGGACAATTTAGCTTACCCAATTCACCTATACCCCATGTCTTTGGACTTGTGGGGGAAACCGGAACACCCAGAGGAAACCCACGCTAACACGGGGAGAACATGCAAACTCCACACAGAAATGCCAACTGGCCCAGCCGAGGCTCGAACCAACGACCTTCTTGCTGTGAGGCGATCGTGCTACTCACTGCGCCACCATGCAGCCATATTTATTTCAACCATAAATAAATTTTTGCTGTAATGAAAATAAAATGAAGCAATAAAACATGTAGTAATACTGCATCTGCCATATTTGTTCGTAATAAAAATATGGGATTAATTTTCAAATTGATTCTAATTTTATATTAGTACTTTTACTATTTTAGCATTTTTCCTATGCTATTGTACTTGTAGTTGATAAGATGTTTAATTAAAAAAAAAAAAACGAAAGAGAAACCCAGTGTAAGGTGTTGTACACATAACTTTGCTGTTTGTGTGTTTGCAGGTCTGGTTCCCGCTCGTCAGATGATGAGTCCCAGCACGCGCAGTAATGACACACTCAGCGGTGTTTCATCAATCGCACAAAGCAAACACTCGAGTTCTTCACACAGCATCGCCTCTGTGAGTAAACCACACATTTCCACTGCTTTTGACTATGAAAAGTCTTATGCTGATGATACACAGGGCAACTTGTTGAGCAATGTTGCGAGGCAATTTTTCAGAGCAATGCTGCTTTTCTATTAAGAATAGGCAACAACATTGTATCTGTAACTCATTGCCCTAATTATTTACCCTGTGCCTCACCTATTTTCCCATATATAGTATAGTTTCCCAAAGTTGCCTGGCAACATAGCTCAAAAGGTTGCCCTGTGCATCATCAGCATTAGTGGCCGATCACACTGAATGTACTTGTCTATTCTGTGAACACGAGGCGCACCGCACTGCCTATTTTTGTTGACAAGAAAAAAAAAAGAATTGTGCTGCGCTTTTTATGTTGCTTGGCAACCGCTAAATCAGCTGCATATTGTTCGCAAGCGCTGCTGTTGATATTGTTATAATTGTAATATTTAATAATATTGTGATATTTAAGATTTGTAACTCGAAACAGCGACCACTAGTCTCTCCTTCATCTTTAAAGTCCACATGAACCAGAAGCTGACACCGTTTTTTTTTTGTGTTCTGGTGCAGTTCCTAAAGAAACTGAATTTTAAATGAGAAAACAGAGGGCGTGGCTTATTTTTCCTACTGCGAGCTGATTGGATGTAGTAAAGTAGGCGTTTCAGCCTCCTCCTCACCATTTTTGTTTGTTGTCAAAACTGAAAGTTGAAGGGACAATTTAAGCTGACAATTTAACTGAAAACAAACAGGCAGTGCATTTTCAGATTTCAATTTAAGATTACAAGGGCAAACACTTTATTTTTCTTCTTAATGACATGCACAGATGAATTGTTCACCACAAAACTAGCATTGTGTTGTGTAAACATTAACAAAAGGCGTCTCTTACCTCTAAAAATACGTTCGGTGTGACTAACTAGCAGTTTTGTGATCGTTCTGATTGGCTCCTCCCTCAGATGAGAGTCCCCTCCTCTCCCAACCAATCAGTGAATGCTGGGGCGGCATGGGAGGCGGAGCCTGTGGCTGAAGAGCCAGCAGTCGGAGAGGATGCCAATGCTGAAAACCTCTATCTCATGGGTAAAGTAGTGCACTGTTTTATTACCTTACATGCTGCATGCTGTATCACTCTAAAGGAAATTCATACTTTTTGATTTAGATTTAAAATAAATGCTGTTCATTTCTTTTCATCAAAGCATCCGGAGAAAGAAAAGGAAGCTGAAAAATGTACCTTTTAAAATGTTTGTACAATGTAAATTACACTTGATTGATTTTCTTAAATGTTACGTGTTTGAATGTATATTCAATACATTCATAAAAATCATGAATTAAAGTACTTAGTTAAAGTAGTAGTGCTTAAAGTAGTTTTGTTTTGTTCTGTTGGTTTTTGTTGAAGGAAAATTGATCAAATGTGCATTTTCAGATTTCAATTTAAGATTCCAAGGGCAAACACTTTATTTTTCTTCTTAATGACATGCACAGATGAATTGTTCACCACAAAACTAGCATTGTGTTGTGTAAACATTAACAATGTTGTGTAAACATTAACCTAATGTTACTAAATATTCTCAAATAAATGCCGTTTTTTACAGGATCCTGAAAATGTTCAATATTTCATAAATATATTATTTGTTGTATTTTGTATTATTATTTATTATATTTTGCTTGTAAAATGTGCAATGTGCAAAATTGTTGTACTAGTTTAGTTTAAAGCTTTATTACAGTAAATAACTAACTTGGTTTTTATTGATGCTTACTAAGAGAGATACAATATCTAGTATAAGGAATCAGTAAGACATCAATTGTTGCAATTCATCAGCACAAAATAAAATGATATTATAAATTAGCATCAAAAGCAATATTTATAACAGAAAAATAAACGATTACAATATGATAATACTAGATAAATTAAATAATGCAATGCAGATAAATCTATAAATACAAATTACAATTAATAAAAGTATTTTTTACTGTTTGTTTTTTTTGAGTGAGTGAGTGAGTGAGTGAGTGAGTGAGTGAGTGAGTGAGTGAGTGAGTGAGTGAGTGAGTGAGTGAGTGAGTGAGTAAAAGCGGCTGTGGTGAGAATGAGTCTACAGTAAGTGTGTGTGCTGATGCTGGACTTCCTCTTCTTTTTCCTCCTCTTCTTCTTCTTCTTCATCTTCCTCCGTCCTCTTCGTCTTCTCCGTCTTCCTCAGGTATGGAGCTGTTTGAAGAAGCCTTGAGGAAGTGGGAGCTGGCTCTGAACATCAGACACAGATCTCACTCTCGCGCTTCGGCCTCCAACAGTCAGGGATCAGAGCTTGTGGAGCGACATTCGGTGAGTCTTCAGAAATATCACTACAGAAGCTAAAGCTAAATAGAAACTCATCAGCTATGCTTCCATCCAAAGATCTGAAGTATATTTATGTGCAAAACTGTCATATTGCATAAAAGATTTGCTAATAAAGCAGCGTTTCCATCCAGTAAGTCAAAGAGAACAAAATAATCACTTCCTGAAACTGGCAGCAAATATCAGATTAAAAAAACCTTTGTTTTCTGCCGTAGGAGAAGCCACTGTGGGCCTTTTTTGTCCTATAATAAATGAGTTGCACCTCAATGAACGCAATGCGGTGGCTTTTGGAGGTGTGAGAAGCTCTTTGGGAGTGCAGACAGATGCTCAAGACAGTTTTGGAGGGAATAATAATAGAATAATAATACTGAACCACTGTGATGACAGACTTTGACTGAGGGATTTTAGACCAAAACAACATTTTAGATGTTTTACAGTGTTCTCAAAACACTGCTTTGTCCATTAATGACATCCCATCATGCCTATTTTTGTTATCAGGTCAAAATCACATAACTTTTTTTGATTTGCATGCTAGAATTTATTCAGTAAGTCTGTTTCCATTGTAGTTTGAACCATTTTTTTCTTTGTTTTATTTTTTATTATTATTGTTATTGATTAATTAATTCATTTTCTTTTCGGCTTAGTCCCTTTATTAATCTGGGGTCGCCACAGCGGAATGAACCGCCAACTTATCCAGCATATGTTTTACACAGCGGATGCCCTTCCAGCCGCAACCCATCACTGGGAAACATCCATACACACTCATTCACACACATACACTACGGACAATTTAGCTTACCCAATTCACCTATATTGCATGTCTTTGGACTGGGGGAAACCGGAGCACTCAGAGGAAACCCACGCGAACACTGGGAGAACATGCAAACTCCACACAGAATGCCATCTGACCCAGCCTGTGCTCGAACCAGTGACCTTCTTGCTGTGAGGCGATTGTGCTACCCACTGCGCCACCGAGTTGCCTATTATTATTAGGGACCGAGCACCGGAACGGTGCGTAGGCCCTATTGGAATTCCGCTGTTTCTTCTTCTTCTTCTTCTTCTTCTTTTTCTTCTTTCTTCTTCTTTTTCTTCTTTCTTCTTCTTTTTCTTCTTCTTCTTCTTCTTCTTTCTTCTTCTTTTTCTTCTTTCTTCTTCTTTTTCTTCTTCTTCTTCTTCTTTCTTCTTCTTTCTTCTTCTTCTTCTTCTTCTTCTTTTTCTTCTT
>CAIGQW010000399.1:3203911-3217726 GCA_903798125.1 Danio choprae | reverse complement strand
AGAGGGCGCTGTCTACATTTTTGGAAAACAAAAATGCGTGACTTTGGTTCCATTTTGTTGCATGTTTCAATGAAAAATCCACTAGAGGGCGCTTGTTACGTTTTTGCCAAATTTAAAAACATTACTTGGGGTACATTTTGTTGCACATTTCAGATGACAAATCCACTAGTGGGCGCTGTCTACATTTTTGTGAAACTGAAATGCGTTACTTTGGGTACGTTTTGTTGCACATTTCAAATTAAAAATCCACTAGAAGGTGCTGTCTACATTTTTGTAATTCTGAAAGTACTCAGGACATGCTTTGTTGTACAATGTGGAAGTAAGCTCTTTTCTGTGATTTGTTTTAGGACTTTTGATTCATTTGCCTATGGGGGAAATCACTAGGAATAATAAAATTTACAGTGAACCGCTTGCTCTATTAACAATTGTGTTCAGTACATAACATAAAAAAATATATTTATTAAGAAAATACAAGTTTGCAACATCAAGCCTCCATATTGAGCTGTTTAGATAAACAGATAAAAATCAATGGAAGTGAATGAGAACTAAAGTCTCGAGCCAATAAAGTTCCAAAGTCTGTGCCGCTCTTATGTGAAAGAATAAAGTCATTGCAGTTTTCTGAGTGCATGGTCATAAAGCACATTCACAGAATGTCAGATGAAATGCAAGTTCTGTTAGACAGCAGTAACAACACACTACTAACATGACTTGATCAGAAATAATACAAATGTAATCGTTATTTACGCTCAAGTAGTTCCAAACCTTTGAGTTTCTTTTTCTGTTAAGCACAAAGGAAGATATTCTGAAGAATATTGGAAACCGGAAACCACTGACATCCATAGTAGGAAAAACAAATACTATGGAAGTCAATGGTTACAGCTTTCCAACATTTTTCAAAATATAATCTTTTGTGTTCAACATAAGAAAGAAACTCAAACAGAATTAGTGTTTTCTGGAGATCTATAGCTTTTAAATCTGAGAAATGACCGCACTCATTCCCAAGAGAAGAGAAAACCCAAGACTACAATTTGTTGAGAGTTTGTGAGAGTTCAGAAATATATGATATACACAATCACTCCAGCTGACTGGTTCATTTTTTGTCATTATTATAGTGTACTGTAGCTGTAAATTATTAATGTGATGTTATTTTTAGAAACTATCAGTGACATTTTACACTCATGCATTGGGCCACAGCCAACGGTATTAGATTGAATTACTGCTTTCTGAAATATTTTTAGAAACTATCAGTGACATTTTACACTCATGCATTGGGCCGCAGCCAACAGTATTAGATTGGATTACTGCTTTCTGATTTATTTTTAGAAACTATCAATGATATTTTTACACTCATGCATTGGGCCGCAGCCAACAGCATTAGATGGAATTACTGTACTTGTGTGAGGACTCTTGAAAATAGAGGGTTGTGAACTCCGTGCTATTGTGAGCTCAGGATGAGGTAAATGTTCTCCTCGTAGAGATCTTGGTGTTGACTGTGTGCCATGTTGGCACCTGCCACACACCCGATGAGGGCGAGCTCATTTGTGCTGACTTCCCAGCGAGTGTTCGTTTACCCCACGCCCTGCCTCCTCACGTGGCAGATGGACTCCCTTCTCCGTCCTAGTACTCTCAGCATCGGCCTGGAAGCAGAGCCGCTGATTTAAGAGCTGTCGCATCCGGGTTTATTTCTGGAAGTGTTTCTGAGGGCCGCTGGGAATCTCTAATATGACGCTTCCGGGAAGATAATGTTGCAGTTTAACTTTGTTGACCGTGGCGTCCGATTCTTCCCACACTTTCTCTGTCTTCCCTCATTCTGTTGGCAATTGTGACCCTGGATTACAAAATCAGTCATGCTACATATAAATCTGATATAGGTGATATAAATAAATGGCGCTACTAGCAGCGATACTTTTTTTCAGTAAGGAGTAATCAAACGAGTTACTGTTTCCCCCTTTACAACGCCATTACCGCTACTGACAATAAATTGCGCATTACTATAATTGAGAACACTGAAGCGGTTTTCATGCAAGAAGCATCTCTCTTAGCCATAGGACCTCTCTTGCTCTGGTGTGTGTGTGTGTGTGTGTGTGTGTGTGTGTGTGTGTGTGTGTGTGTGTGTGTGTGTGTGTGTGTTTGTGTTTGTGTTTGTGTGTGTTCGGGGCTGGGACACATAACCAACCAGTGATGATGATTGGTTAATGTGGTTTAACTGAGAACGTGATGATTGGCTTAGATACAGTACATTTCCATCATTTGCCAATCAAAGGCTGTGTTCACACACACACACACAAGCACAGTCAGTGGCGCACACCAACGACCAGGAGTCAGAACGATGGCAAATGCAACAAGTTCAAAGGTAGCGTTTGCAAACGGGAAATATAAGCACTACTTTTCCCTCGTTGAGGTGAAAGGCAAGAGTGTTTATGCATCGTGCAACTTATGCCAGGGAAAAAAAGAGTCTCTCTGAGTCGGTGATGAGTAATTCTAATCTAATGAAGCATCTTACGACACCCCATCTGAGAGTTCCTAATTTCATGATCTTCTGAGTTATTCATTCATTCATTCATTTTCTTTTTGGCTTAGTCCCTTTATTAATCTGGGGTCGCCACAGCAGAATAAACAGCCAACTTATCCAGCATATGTTTTACGTAGCGGATGCCCTTCCAGCTGCAACCCATCACTGGGAAACACCCATACACACTCATTCACACACATACACTACGGCCAATTAAGCTTACCCAATTCACCTATACCGCATGTCTTTGGACTTGTGGGGGAAACCAGAGCATCCGGAGGAAACCCACGCCAAAACAGGGAGAACATGCAAACTCCACACAGAAATACCAACTGACCCAGCCTAGGCTCGAACCAGCGACCTTCTTGCTGTGAGGCAATCGTGCTACCCACTGCGCCACCGTGAGGCCCCTTCTGAGTTATGTTGTAAATTACATTTTTAAGCAGTTTCTGTGATGGTGTTCATGTTTTCTACATTGCGATATTAAAAAAACCCATTATAGTCAGCTAATGACTTTTACATTATGGTTTGCTTAATAATGCAATCATTAATGCTATTCAGTTTGCTGGTGTTTGTGCCATTTATTTAACACACAAAAATGGCATGTCTTAACGCATTTGTGCTGTGTAGATTACAATTACACCCACCTTCATCATCATCATCATCATCTCTGCTTGTTTGTGATCTAATTTGCACAGCTTTATACCCTGTGCATATGAGATCTTGCGCCTGTGCTATTTCATTTTCTTGTCATTACTCAATTTTGGGTAAACTATGTACAAACCCAACCATTGGGTTCAAAATGTGTCATTTAAATTTAACCCTTGTGTACTGTTTAAATTTACAACCTTTTCGTTATGTTGGTGGCTGTTTTTACCCCATTGACTTCCATTGTAATGACATTTTTGGATTGCAAAGCCTTGACACTAAATAATCATGCATTCTTGATTGTTGGTGTTTTTCCCTGTTGGGAATAGCTACAATTTGTCATTTTTACTGTTGATCATCAGTTGGCACCATTAAACCTTTAGATAGGTCTGCGTAACGATGTTTCTGGCTTTCATATGAAGTTCTATGGAGTAAAACAGCAGATTATAGTGCGCGTGCATAAATACACTTACTATGTTTACTATGTTCTGAGAGCTGAGCTGCTTATTTAGATTATCTCAGACATATCAATAAGTGTGCAAAGCTCTCTTTCACGCTATGGTGTCATGGCTTTGCAATCAAAAAAATGTCATTATAATGAAAATCAATAGGCAAAAACAGCCACCAACATAACGAAAGGGTAGTCATTTAAAAAAATAAAAGAGACTTTTTGGACATTTTCAAAGTATTCTCCCAAATTATGTGTCAGAATAAATTTTATCACCAAAAATCATCCCATTTGCTCAAACACAGAGAAAGTTGTGGCCAAATGAAGACTCAAAAACATCCCAGAGTGAATGAAAACATCCCCAATAGCACACAAGGGTTAATAAAAAAAGATTATCTCAACTGAGGATTGGGTAAATATATGTAAAATACAAAGACCAACTTCCCATTCTTCGTATTGGAGAAAATTCTGGTCTAAATGGATTGAATACATTACTCCCATTCAACATTAATGTCTTTTTGCTATAGAACCTTTAAGATTTATTTTGACTGTAAATATTGTTTCCACACCCCCTTTCTTCTGTAAATAATTTTGGTATAAATGAAGTAAGATAATGCAAAGGGATATACACTCACCGGCCCCTTTATTAGGTACACCTGGCAGCAACTCAATGCATTAGGCATGTGGGGGATATTTTCTTGGCACACTTTGGGCCCATTAGCCCATTAGTACCAATTGAGCATCGTGTCAACGCCACAGCCTACCTGAGTATTGTTGCTGACCATGTACATCCCTTTATGACCACAGTGTACACATCTTCTGATGGCTACATCCAGGATGATAACACGCCATGTCACAAAGCACGAATCATCTCAGACTGGTTTCTTAAACTAGCAATGAGTTCACTCTACTCAAATGGCCTCCACAGTCACCAGATCTCAATCCAATAGAGCTTTTTTGGGATGTGTTGGAACGGGAGATTTGCATCATGGATGTGCGTGATATTATCATGTCAATATGGACCAAAATCTCTGAGGAATATTTCCAGTACCTTTTTGAATCTATGCCACGAAGGATTAAGGCAGTTCTGAAGACAAAAGGGGGTCCAACCCGGTACTAGTATGGTGTACCTAATAAAGTGGCCGGTGAGTGTATGTTGTTTTGTTACACTCATGAAAAAATTTGTGTTTTCTCTTTCATCCTGGTTTGAGAATTGTGTTTACAGATGTTGTGAATTGTATCTTTTTGCAGTAAATACTTAAATAAATAAAATTAACCAAATGTTGGGTCACAACAACCCAGCATTTTAGTGCATATTACCAGTAGATCACTTGCAAAACTTTACACCCCCATCTGCACTTTCATGGGATTTGTCCTGGCATTAATTTGCCTTTTTTGTATATCTGGTCCTAAATTTAGCTTTTTTTTTTTTTAGTCTGACCAAATTACTGAATGATTCAAATTTGTTTCGCTTACAAGCATTATACATTATATGTGCATTTAAGGTAAACGTTTTATCAGTTCATGCGTTTTCATCAATCTCATTACCTCGGTGTCTGCGGTTTGTGCTACAGTAATTCAGTATAAGCCGGTGACTTCATCATCTGTTATGTCTTTTGCAAGGTGTATGTGCAAAATGTGTGTGTATAGTGCTTTAGTAACTCACCGATACACACGTTCTCATCATCGGGCTCTGCAGACATGTTTTTGTAGTAGCTCATGCGACAGTGTTCGCAGTTCTGCCCGCGCGTGTTGTGTTTGCAGCTCACACACGTCACTATGTTCAGGAAGTCGATGTAACTGCAGCGATTCGAGTGTCCGTTACATTCACAATCTGAAAGCCAAACACAAAACCATGGAGTCACTGAAATGGAGGCTTAAAAGAAACAAGAGTAAAGAAAGGTGGCACTGCACCAAAATTATTGTCTTCCTTCATACGTTTGTCTTGTTTTCCCATACAAATATCTAATTTATTTTGAAAATCACAGTCCACTTACTTGAATTTAAGGTTATATATCTTGTTTTAAGCTTTATATATACTGTTGAAGTCATAGTCAAGTTATTAGTCCTCCTGAATTGTTAGCCCCCCCCCCTGTATGCTTTTCCCCCCAAATTTCTATGTAACGGAGAGAAGATTTTTTTTCAACACATTTCTGAACATAATAGTTTTAATAACTCATTTCTAATAACTGATTTCTTTTATCTTCGCCATAATGACAGCACATAATGTTTGACTAGATATTCTTCAAGACACTAGTATTCAGCTTAAAGTGACATTTAAAGGCTTAACTAGGTTAATTAGGCAAGTTTGAGTAATTAGGCAAGTCATTGTATAACAGTGGTTTGTTCTGTAGACAATCGAAAACAAACACTGCTTAATGGGGCTAATAATATTGACCTTAAAATGGTTTAAAAAATATTTACAACTTCTTTTATTCTAGCCGAAATAAAACAAATAAGACTTTCTCCAGAAGAAAAAATATTATAGGAAATACTGTGAAAAATTCCTGAATCTGTTAAACATCATTTGGGAAATATTAGAAAAACTGTAGGCTTTTGTTAAGAAAACAAGACTTAATATCCTCAATAAGAGCTCAACCGTTGATGAAAACATTTTTTCAGTAGAACATTAAAGGTTTTTAGCTGAAAGTGAAACTATAGTCCTTGCTGATTCATATAATGTAAGTCATTGACTACGTTCACATGGACATCAGTAATAAAATGATTTGCTTTTAATCTGAATAAGACGATAATATGATTAAGGTGTTTACATGTGTTGCTTTTTGAATGGTCCTTTCATGATCCTGTTTTACATGTTCATTCATTCATTCATTTTCTTTTCGGCTTAGTCCCTTTATTAATCTGGGGTCGCCACAGCGGAATGAACCGCCAACTTATCCAGCATATATTTTATGCAGCAGATGCCCTTCCAGCTGCAACCCATCACTGGGAAACACCCACACACTTCCATTCATTATGTTTCATTTTTAATTTGTCAACTTTAACTGCAGTTCGGCGGTTTCACTTTCATTCAGGAACATTTTATTCGTGACAAACTGAGGTGTTGGATGCAAGTATTAAGTAAGAACTGATGGAGGAGTGTTGTTTTAATGGAGTTTGATACCGCACACGAATGGGAGAATGTGTGTCTGTGGTCCTACACTGACTGGATAGGTGCAGAGAATAGTGTCAAACAGCCATGTGTGTATGGAATATCGTCTCAAAAACGGGGTCGAAAAGGTTCCTTGCGGTGTTTACATGTCTGTACTGCACTCCAATAATGTGACCAAAATAGGCATACTCCACATGTCTTAATTCCATTTCTGTTTAGTTCGGTTATGACCTTAATCTGATTGAATGAATCAAAAATAGCTGTTTACGTGGTGGACTCTTAATCCGAGTATTGTCTTAATCGTATTAAAATCGGATGACTGGGGTCCATGTAAACGTACTCAATGGCTACTAGCACTCAGAGTCAAAACAAGGCAGAAATACAGAGATACAGATAAAAGTATGGAATAGGAAATGTTGATGTGTAAAAGTGAACATTCATATGAGCTCATGACATCACAAATTAGAAATTATTTGCATGAAATAAATGTCCAGGAAAGTGAAATAAGTGGATAGGAGGTTCGCTGTTGTGAATGTTTAACATGTCTACAAACTGCATCAGTCACACTGCTGAATCAATAGAAAGCTATTGACTCTCTTTTTTGCATCACTTTGTGTCTTTCCTGCTTCTGACGGCTGAAATGAAGACGTGTGTGTGCGTGTGCGCTGCTGACAGGGTGATATCTCACACACTCTTATGGGAGTCTTTCCCACTCTTCATGTACGTGTGTGTGTGTGTGTGTGTGTGTTCCAGGGATGCTGGGAAATCTGTTGACAGATGTTTTCTCTAACACAGCTGTTTCTCCGTCTTCTGAAGCAGATCTTTTTGCCAAACTGCTGGGCTTCTCCCAGTCCTCATTCACATCTGTCTCTCTTTATCTTTCTCTCATGTCTGTTTGTTTCTGTCACTCACAGAAAATCAGTGTCTTGTGTATCAATGCACCATGTTCAGTGTCGCTCTTTTGAGAAAGTGAATCAGTGCCTTTAACATTATGGACCCTTTTCACATTTCCAGGTTTCTCAGTAGCATACAAGTCGTCATAGTCGGGTAAATTTAGAGCGCAGTGAATGGGAGAGTACAACAAATACATTTTTTACAATCCCATTTGCTGAAATAATAGAAGAAAAACTCCATGATGGTGTTATCAAGACTTTCAGAAGAACGACAAAAATAGTGTGAGACTGATTACGGCAGCCAGAAGAGAGAACAACGTCAAGTTTACTGTCCTGCCCCCATACATACCAAAAACCTTGCATAAGCGGTAATTAGCTTCATTTTGTAATTTGATGCAAATATGATATAATACATGCGTAAATACATAAAAAAAATCTAAACATTAAACATTTTCAAGGATTTAAGATGCTGATGACCGTAAAAGCACGTCATGATTTTGCCAAGTTTGATGCTATCCTTGATTAACATCTATATGTTGATCCTGGATTAACATCTATATTGGAAAATGTAATCTATACCTATTCCCAACCCCTAAACTCAACCATAACTGTAAATTATTCCCCAAATCAGAGAGGAATAATAGTTGGAAAAACAATCATGTAGTAGTGCATAAACCTAACCGTAAGCTTAACATAAACTGTAAAAGTATCCCTTAATTCTGATTGGATGATTGAAATGTTGTTCCAGGATCAGCATAGATGTTAATGCAGGAACATGTCCTACATGGTGAAATCAGGTTGGCAACCGTAAAGCGCATCAGAACAGTCTTGTGAAAAGGGTCCATTGGATCAAATTGATGAGTAAAGACATTTAGTTCGAGGGGTAGTTCACTCAAAAATGAAATTTACCTCATGACTTACTGACACTCAAGTGGTTGTAAACGTTTCTAAGTTTCTTTCTTTTGTTGAGCACTAAAGATTAATCATTTATCAAGTTATTAACTGGACGGTGCGGTGGCTCAGTGGTTAGCACTGTCGCCTCACAATAAGAAGGTCGCTGGTTCGAGCCCCGGCTGGGTCAGTTGGCATTTCTGTGTAGAGTTTGCATGTTCTTATGAAACCCATTGTGGCGTGGGTTTCCTCCGGGTGCTCCGGTTTCCCACACAGTCCAAACACATGCACTATAGGTGAATTGGATAAACTAAATTGGCCGTATGTGTGTGAATGAGTGTATGGGTGTTTCCCAGTACTACGTAAAACATATGCTGGATAAATTGGTGGTTCATTCCACTGTGGCGACCCCCTGATGAATGAAGGGACTAAGCCAAAGGAAAATGAATGAATGAAGTTATTGACTTTCATAGTAGGAACTAAAAATACTATGGAAGTCAATGGGTGTTTTTTTTTTCCCCCAAAATTATTCAGTGGAACAGAAGAAAAATCAAAAATTCACTACTGAAGTGAGTTTTTTTTAATTTTTTTTAGTTTATTTCCATGTCAGCTTCTCTGGTTATTTCATGGCAAAAAAATAACATTTACAAACATTTGATAAATATCCCTTTCTATAATAAAAATATTAATAATAAAAGACATCAACATCAATTAATAATACAGAAAATAAAAAAAACGATCTCAAAGTTTTGTAAGATTTCCTTTTGATAAAAATTTCTACCATTTTTGAAGGACTTGCATTTAAAAACAATTCTGGTAACACTTTACAATAAGGTTGTATTAGTTAATGTGAGTTAATTTATTACAGTATTTGTTCATGTTAGTTAATGAAAATACAGTCATTTATTGTTAGTTCATGGGGCCGACACACAGTGGCTCAGTGGTTAGCACATGTTCTCCCCGTGTTGGTGTGGGCTTCCTCCGGGTGCTCCGGTTTCCCCCACAGTCCAAACACATGCGCTATAGGTGAATTGAAGAAACTAAATTGGCCGTAGTGTATGTGTGGGCATGTGAGAGTGTATGGGTGTTTCCCAGTTCTGGGTTGCAGCTGAAAGGGCATCCATATGATGGATAAGTTGGCGGTTCATTCCACTGTGGCGACTCCTGATGAATAAAGGGACTAAGGCAAAGGAAATTAAATGTTAACTCTAGTTAATGCACCATATGTTAGCAAGCAGGAGTTTGGTTTTTAATAATGCATTAGTAAACTTGAACTGTGATTTAATAAATGCTGTACAAGTATTGTTCGTAATTAGATCATGTTAGTAAATACATTAATTAATGAATCCTAGGTGTGACCAAAATTCCTTTAACATCTCTCCGGATCATCACAAATAGGGCTTTCCAATAGTATATGTTTTATCAGTTTGTTTCATTCATTCATTCATTTTCTTCTTCATTAATCTGGGGTCGACACAGCGGAATGAACCGCCAACTTATCCAGCATATGTTTTACGCAGCAGATGCCCTTCCAGCTGCAACCTATCACTGGGAAACACCCATACACACTCATTCACAGTCATACACTATGGACAATTTAGCTTACCCAATTCACCTATAGCGCATGTCTTTGGACTTGTGGGGGAAACCGGAGCACCCGGAGGAAACCCACACCAACATGAGGAGAACATGCAAATTCCACACGGAAAGGCCAACTGACCCAGCCTAGGCTCGAATCAGCGACCTTCTTGCTGTGAGGCTATCGTGCTACCCACTGCGCCACCGTGAGGCCCCAGTTTGTTTCACTACACACAAAATCCTGTTTGACTACATATTAACCAGACCGTTTAATCAGCTTTACAAATACTGTGCTGTTTCAGGTTTGTTCTTTTTTTAATCAGTTCAGAAGTGTCTTTTACATTTTTAAGTGCACTTTAAGAGCTAGAGAGCGAGAAACACAGCACATAGGAACCGGAAAATCTATGAAAAATAAATGAGTCACACACGCAAAATGCCTACAACACACTTACCTTACATTTCACACATAATACAGAGAAGCAGGGATGATGGGATTGATGAGTTCGGAAGCAGGAGACAGGAAGTGACATGTTGAGTAACATCATTAAACTAAGTGAGGTTTTAATTATTAACTCTCACTTTAACTTTCTACAGGACTAGCCATTATTTTACACCATGACTTTAACATGTTCTAGATCAATGCTGAATCTAGAACATGTTACAGTGTTTTAAGAGTTGTAGTGAAATAAGGTGAGTTCTTGAAACCATTATAGTGTATTAAGTAGAAGGGAAGAGTGAAGGTTACACTGTTAAAGAGTAGAGGGGAACAGCCAAAGGTTCTAGAATGTAGACTGTTTTTAATTCTAAGAAAGTAAAGTGAATTCTAGAACACATTACAATGCTAATGAATAAAAGGAACAATAAAAAATTCTTAAACCTAGAACATGTTACACTGTTCATGTGCTGTACAAATATAAGGTATGTTCGAGAATACATTAAGGTGTTTAGGAGTAGATAGTAATGGTCGAAGGTTGTAGAATCTAGAACATTGCTATGATAATGAGTTGAAAGAACATTTGAATGTTCTAGAACCTAGAATGTTACAACGTTTGGGTTGCATGTAACATTAATGCATTTTAGAGCATATTACAGGTTTTGTGTAAAAATTAAACTGCTGAAAGTTCTGGAATCTAGAACGTTACAGTGTTTTTCGTTTTTGTGATATTAAGGGTAGTTCTAGAACAGTGCAGTGTTAATGAGTAGAAGGAACAGTTGAATGTTCTAGAGCCTTGAACATTACAATGTTTGAGATGCAAGTAACTTCGGTACATTCTAGAGCGCATTAGTGCATTAGTTTAAAGGTCTACAATCTAGAACATGTTACAGTGTTTAAGAGTTTCAGTGAAATAGGGTGAGTTCTAGAAACCATTATAGTTATAACTAGAAAGAAAAAGGTGAAAGTTACACCGTTGATGAGTAGAAGGTAACAGATAAAGGTTCTAGTATCTAGAACATGTTTTTAATTCTATGAAACTGAAATGAATTCAAGAACATGTTACAGTGTTAATAAATAGAAAGAACCATCAAAGATTATTGAACCTATAACACCGTACACTATTCAAAACTACGTTTTGTTCTAGAATACATTAAGGTGTTTAGGAGATAGAAATTATCAAAGTTTGTAGAAACTAGAACATTACAGTGTTTTTCGTTTTTGTGATATTAAGGGTAGTTCTAGAACAGTGCAGTGTTAATGAGTAGAAGGAACAGTTGAATGTTCTAGAACCTTGAACATTACAATGTTTGAGATGCAGGTAACTTCAGTGCATTCTAGACCACATTAGTGTTTGTGTAGAAAGGAACAGTTTAAAGGTCTACAATCTAGAACATGTTACAGTGTTTAAGTTGCAATGAAATAGGGTGAGTTCTAGAAACCATTATAGTTATAACTAAAAAACAACAGTGAAAGTTACACCAGTAACGAGTAAAAGGTAACAGATAAAGGTTCTAGAATGTTTTTAATTCTAAGAAAGTAAAGTGAATTCTAGAAAAAATTATAATGTTAATGAATAGAAGGAACCATCAAAGGTTCTTGAATCTAGAACATGTTACACTGTTCGTGTGTTGTACAAAGCTAAATTATGTTCTAAAATACATTAAGGTGTTTAGGAGTAGGTAGTAATGGTCAAAGGCTGTAGAATCTAGAACCTGTTAGTGTTTTTATGTTTTGATACTAAAGTTAGTCCCAGAACTGCAGTGTTAATGAGTAGTACTAGAGTTCGTTTTTGTGTAGAAATGAACAATTTAAAGTTCTAGAATCTAGAACATGTTAGTGTTTAAGAGTTGTAGTGAAAAAAGGTGAGTTCTCCATTAAGTTACACCATTAACCATTATTCACTCTAAAACCTGGACTTTACTTGAACTTGTTAAGCTGCTTTGACACAATCTATATTGTAAAAAGCGCTATATAAATAAACTTGAATTGAATTGAATTGAATTAATGAGTTGAAGGAAACACCCAAAGGATCTAGAATCTAGAACGTTATTGCTTTTTAGTTGTAAGGAACCAAGGTGAATTCTAGGACTTTAGTGGTAACAAGCAGAAGGGAATGGTTGAAGGTTCTAGAATGATTAAAACATCATAGAAACATCTTCCTTTTCTCATTCCATTTTCGATTCTTTCTCACCTTGAAAGTCGTCATATATGATGCCTTTTAGCTGTACAGACTGTTGCCCTCCAGATAATAAGAACTTCATAAGAGCTTTGGAAAATGAACAGTATTATTACTTTATACGTTCATCTAGAACTCTATTACAACAAGAAACTCAAGGCAAAGCACACGGACTCTACGACAAGCAAATAACAAGCTATCAATTCACACTGTTAAAGGAGGGGAATATAATCATCATTTAAACCATCTAACGAGCCCAAAAATCCACTACCAAGCATATGTGCTATAAAAAATACAACCTGAAGTGGCATATTATAGAAGCTAGCACAGCACATTGTTTATGCGGGTTCTAATGACTCTACTATGAACACACAGCTATAAACTTCACAACCCAAAATACACTTTAGTCTACTTCACAGCATCAATATCTTTTATTATTCTCTACATCTACTCTCTGCCACTTAAGCGCTGGCTTCACTTCACCCTCTCCTGTTATACCGTGCCCATTTGAGTGTTTATGTGGGTCTAGACAAGCAGGAAAAAGGACTGAGCGCTCCACAGATCAATTAATAATGCTTGAATCGCTGACAAGATCATTATGAAAAAATGACCGTTTGTGAATTGATCAGTCTATGTCATTTTTTACTCATCAAAAGAGGGTAAAATGCACCAGCAGAATGTATGAAAAGCTTTTAGCAGCTCTACAAAGGCCTGTTTTTACCATCAACAGACTGATTCAACTAAAAGCCATTTCCTAAAGATTCTATATCATGTATGCACTCTATACTACCAGCTGAGTCATACCTTTATGAGTATATCCCTCCTTTTTCTCTTCAGGTGACATGTGTATTGAAACTGAATCTATGTTTGGATCAGAATCCAATGCTGAGTTTGGCAGCTCAGATTCGTCTGTTGTCCCGGCAGACTCTGGTATCGGCCCATGTGACTCTCTTTTTGGCTCAATATGTTGGTGTCCATGAGGATTTGCTACTGACCCATGAGGATTCACTACTGTCCCATGAGGTTTATGCCTTGGCCTATGAGGATTCACTACTGACCCATGAGGTTTATGCCCTGACCCATGAGGATTCACTACTGACCCATGAGGGTTATGCCCTGAC
>CAIGQW010000399.1:3108443-3125826 GCA_903798125.1 Danio choprae | reverse complement strand
AGATAGATAGATAGATAGATAGATAGATAGATAGATAGATAGATAGACAGATAGATAAATAGATTGTTTGATTGATTGATTGATTGACTTATCCAGCATATGTTTCACACAGCGGATGCCCTTCCACTGGGAAACACCCATACACCCTCATTCACACTCATACACTACGGACCATTTAGCTTATTCAATTTACCTATAGCGCACGTTTGGACTGTGGGGGAAACTGGAGCACCCGGAGGAAACCCACGGCAACATGGGGAGAACATGCACACACAAATTTCAACTGGCCCAGCTGGAACTCGAACCTTCTTGCTGTGAGGCGACAGTGCTAGCCACTGAGCCACCGTGTCACCAGATAGATAGGTAGATATATATAAATACATATGCTTGCACTTATTGATTGTGAATGGAGAGTGCATGTATGTATATGCTTGCGAATGTGTGTTCACCAGTAACTTACTGTAAATCAATTACAGCAAGAATACTGTATTTACATTTGCAGCACCATGTATCTTGCTCTGTGCATTTACAGTATTGTATATCTTTACAGTAAAATATACAGTCATTTTACATGCAACATGCAACTTTAAAATACAGTAACATACCGCATAAATGTCCTACAATAAATTACAGTTTATATTACAGTTAAATACTGTGTCATTTCCCCCCCCAAAATAATAACAGTGTATTATTAGGTTTTCTCACTAATAATCTTTTCACAAATTTTTGTTCGTGGATGACCTTGGCCCAAAAATGCATGTGGCAAAAGATGCAAAACTAGCATGTATACGCTTTCCAGACAATCCCATCCTCCTGCCCCATATAAACACACACGCACACACACACACATACGTGGCCAACTGTTCCGGCAGGTGGCCCACATCACTAAGCTCCTAGAGCAATTATCCGCGCTGGAATCCCGTCGCTGCGACAACAATCAGCATGGAGCTAGATCCCTGTCACGGCGTCCATATAGCAGCCTGTTAAACCAGCCAACTGGGACATTACATCACTGTTAAACTGGAACTTTACCTCATACAGTACCACGCAGTCAGTCGGAGAACAGCATAAGTGTAGTAAAATTGGTTAATCTGTCTCTCTCTTTGTGTCTCTGTGGATTTATACACCTTTAGACCTTCTTACTGTAGCTGTGTGTGTGTGTGTGTGTGTGTGTGTGTGTGTGTGTGCGTGTGTGAGTTATAGCAGTCTTTAAGAAACTGAGAACACAATGTGAGCTCCATTTGGTTTACGAGAACATCACTAAGAATACAACACTCTGAGGAATACACTCAGAAGTGTACGTCTGTTGCAAAGCCTAGTCTGTTCTCGCTGACTATAGTCAACATAGGCGGCTTCCTTCTAAAGCAGCATCTTGCCTGAGCTGGATCCTCATCGCAGCCCCAGATGGATTTTCTTTTGTATTTTCTGTGCTTTTTGGGAGATCAAATGTGTTAAACGGAGCTGACAGCGCTGCGGTGTTATTGATGGCTGGAAGCATAATCAAATTATTGAATTAGACCAAATATTTAATAAACAAAGATGCAAGGGGTTGCACTCGCGAGTTATGATTTCTAAAAATGTAGCTCACTAGGGTTTGTAATAAACATTTAAGGTGAATACATCTAATAGTTTTTTACTTAAAATGTTCCATGGATTATTAAATCTTCATTACAGCAAAATGTAAAAAAGTAGCTAAGCTGCAAATTAGCAGATTAAAACAAGGACATATAGTGAATGTTGGAAATGATTCTTTATGAACAAATGACTCTTAATATGATTCTTCTAATGAATCAATTATGCAAACTCTTTTATTTAAAGAAATCAATATGACTCAGTTTGAAATAATGGCATGTGTTTATATTGATGAAGATGATTAAGAACAAATGGTTCTTTTAAACTGATTCTTCGAATGAATCACTCACGAAGGCTCACAAACTCAGAAACTAATGAATCGGTAAGACTTAGGAATTAAACCCATTCTGATTCTGATTCTGATTACAAGTGATTCTTAACTCCAAAAAACTACACACAAATGAATCAATCATTTTGATTTACAAACTCCTTTATGAACAAGGACTGAATCAACATGACTCAGTTTGAAATAATGACGTCTTTATATTAAGAACAAATGACTCTCTTGAGCTGATTTTTCGATTGAATCACACAAGTCTCAAACTCATCTATATAAAGTACTGATTCAACATAACTCAGTATTGAATAATGACATAAAAAGTATTTATACTGATATTTTAATCAACAACTGACTCTCTTTAGATAAATCTTCTAATAAATCACTCATGAGCACTCACAAACTTCTGAATCAACATGACTCAGTTATAAATGAAAACTGAAAACTATTTGAATAAATGAATCAACCATGTTGATATACAAACACTTTTATATAAAGGACTGAATCAATATGACTCAGTTTAAAATAATGGCATGTCTTTATGTTGATTAAGAACAAATGACTCTCTCGAGCTGATTCTTTGATTGAATCATTCATGAAGTCTCACAAAGTCACTTACTCTATATAAAGTACTGAATCAACATAACTCAGTATTGAATAATGACATAAAAAGTATTTATACTGATATTTTAATCAACAACTGACTCTCTTTAGATGAATCTTCTATTGAATCACTCATGAACACTCACAAACTGCTGAATCAACATGACTCAGTTTAATGATTCCATAAATATCTTAATTCTTAATTAACAAATGACTCTCTCGAGCTGATTCTTTTAATGAGTCACTTGTGAAGACTCATAAAAACTACTGAATCAACATGACTCAGTTATAAATGACAAATATGCATTTAATTTGATTCTGTGGGAAGAAAGGATATGTTTTAGCTGATTCTTCAAATTAATCACTCACAAATGCTCCCAAACTCAGAAACTAATGAATCGGTATGATTTATGAATTATAAGTGATTCTTAACTCCAAAAAACTCATATATCTACACACAAATGAATCATGTTGATTTACAAACTCTTTTATAAAAAAGGACTGAATCAACATGACTCAGTTTGAAATAATGGCATGTCTTTATATTGATTAAGAACAAATGACTCTCTTGAGTTGATTCTTTGATTGACTCACTCATGAAGTCTCACAAAGTCACTTACTGTATATAAACTACTGAATCAACATTACTCAGTACTGGATAATGACATAAAAGATTCTTTATATTGATGGTTTAATCAACACCTGACTCTCTTTAGATGAATCTTCTAATGAATCACTCATGAACACTCACTATCTGCTGAATCAACATGACTCAGTTTACTGATTCCATAAATATCTTAATTTAATTCTTAATTAACAAATGACTCTCTTGGGCTGATTCTTTTAATGAGTCACTTGTAAAGACTTTCACTCACAAAAACTACTGAATCTATATATATATGAATGAATCAATCAATCAATCAACTAGACTCACAAACTGAATCAACACGGCTCAGTTTAAAAAAATGACATGTCTTTATATTGACTAAAAACAAATGACTCGCTTGAGCTGATTCTTCGATTGAATCATTCATGAAGTCTCACAAACTCACTTATATAACTACTGAATTGTATTCATAAAATAAAATTCTGAATATTAAATAATGACATAAAAAGTCTGTATACTGATGTTTTAATCAACAACAGTCTGTCTTTAGATGAATCTTCTAATGAATCACTCATGAACCCTCACAAACAGACGATTCCATAAATGTCTTAATTTGATTCTTTATTACCAAATGATTCTTAGGTTGATTCTTTTAATGAGTCACAAAAACTACCGAATCAACACGACTCAGTTATAAATGACAAATACGTATTGAATTTGATTCTTTAGGAAGAAATTACTTGCTTGAGCTGATTCTCCTAATGAATCACCCACGAAGGCTGGCTCACAAACTCAGAAGCTAATGAATCGCCATGACTTCATGACTTACGAATTACAAGTGACTATAATAACTATGTATATAATCAATCAAATCCATTTGTAATGAACTCTGCCTTTCTCTTTCTCTACATAGCACTGTTACTTTTGCAGTGCAGTTTGCTATGGCATATATAGAAATCTACAGCATAGGTGTCTGATTTTAATAAAGAAGCAGGCAGAAGTGCTAACAGAGATGCTCACCTGGTGTTTCGGCACAGGTGTGCGTCATGATTAAGTGTAAATACAGCCAAAAGAAAATCCAGTGCAACCACATTTCATCACAAAATCCTCAAGATGGCAAAACCTAACAGGCTGTTCTTTAATAAAAGTTCTGGAGTGTCGGAAAGGACTCGCAAACACATTCGTCTTTTCCAAATGAAAAACTATGAGGTCAAAGCCTCGAAAACTTTCTTTGTAAGTTCTGCACATTAGTATTGAGGCGATTAACATAAGCGGATCTAGTAATACTGTGCAACTTTGTAATCGATGTGTTTTTAATGGATATTAATCAGGAATGCTGCACTTTAAAATTGATGCTCTCGGAGTATTTACAAGGAAGGCTATTTTACATTCTTATAAATTACGCTGCGAATAAAAACAGTGAATTATTTTGATGTTTATGTATTAAGTGTTGGGGTTTTGTTTCATGTTGCTCTTGAGGCACTGTATTGCATTGATTTTTACCATGGTTAACCGTTTTCAGATGCTCTCCATTGTACACTGACAAAAATGGTGCGGAAACAATTTGTACTATTTAGTTGCTAAATTATTACAAATAAACGTGTTGGGCACGTTCCTTTAAAAGAGTAATTATAGTTACTAGTTACTCACAAATAGTAACTGGGCAGCATGGTGGCGCAGTGGGTAGCACAATCGCCTCACTGCAAGAAGGTCACTGGTTTGAGCCCCGGCTGGGTCAGTTAGCGCTTCTGTGTGGAGTTTGTTCTCCCCGTGTTTGCGTGGGTTTCCTCCGGGTGCTCCGGTTTCCCCCACAAGTCCAAAGACATGCGGTATAGGTGAATTGGGTAAGCTAAATTGTCCGTAGTGTTTGAGTGTGAATGGGTGTGTATGGATGTTTCCCAGTGATGGGTTGCAGCTGGAAGGCCATCCGCTGCATAAAACATATGCTGGATAAGTTGGCAGTTCATTCCGCTGTAGCGACCCCAGATTAATAAAGGGACTAAGCCGAAAAGAAAATGAATGAATGAAATAGTAACATTAATATTAAAGTAACTAATTACCATGGAAAATTACTATTGCATTACTTTGAAAAAATCTAAATAAATATAAAACATTGTATACTAATCTACACTATTTTAATGTTGTTGTGGGACAATGTTAGAGACAACCATCAAATTATAAATATTATATTTTCGATAGTTGCACAATAAAACACAATAGATGGTTTAGAACTTATAGATATTAGATATTATTGTGTTTAATTCTGTCTGAGTAATAAGTGTTTGTGGTGGAGAAAAATGAAGTTTTATTTGCTTTGATGTCGTGGCTTCGTCTCCTCCTTTGGTAGCAGAGCTCACGTTATCACTACTCATTTTTTGGCAGCATGTGATGCTGTGAGGTGCTTCTTTAGATTAGAATAACTCGTCACCGACGCAGAGAGACTCTTTTTTTCCCTGGCATAAGTTGCACGATGCATAAACATTCTTGCCTTTCACCTCAACGAGGGAAAAGTAGTGCTTATATTTCCAGTTTGCAAACGCTACCTTTGAACTTGTTGGATTTGCCATCGTTCTGGCTCCTGGTCGTTGGTGTGCACCACTGAGTGTGCTTGTGTGTGAACACCCGACCTACTCTGCCTCTGATTGGCAAACAATGGTAATGTACTCTATCTAAGCCAATCGTCTTGTTCTCAGCTACACCACGTTCACAGACACACCAATCATCATCACTGGTTGGTTATGTGTCCCGCCCCAGCCCTGAACACACACACACACACACACCTACCCCAGAGAAAGAGAGGTCCTATGGCTGAGAGAGACGCCGCTCGTATGAAAACCACTTCAGTGTTCTCAATTATAGTAACGCGCATTTTATTGTTAGTAATGGTAATGGCATTGTAAAGGGGGAAACAGTAATTTATTTGATTACTCCTTACTGAAAAAAGTATCGCCGTAACACTTTATAACGCTGTCATTCCCATCACTACAAGTAACTGATTGAATGAAACATGAGTTCCTGAATTAGAAAGACTAAAATAAAATGTAAACTTCTACACTATTAACGATTTTTGTAAATGAAACAGTATTTAACTGTAATATAAACTGTATTTTATTGTAGGACCTTTATGCGGTATGTTACTGTATTTTAAACTTGCATTGTGAAAATGACTGTATATTTTACTGTAAAGATGTACAATACTGTAAATGCACAGAGCGAGATACATGGTGCAGCAAATGTAAATACAGTATTTTTGCTGTAATTGATTTACAGTAAGTTACTGGTGAACACACATTCGCAAGCATATAAATACATGCACTCTCCATTCAATACTGTAAATGCACAGAGCAATGCTGCAGCAAATGTAAATACAGTATTCTTGCTGTAATTGATTTGCCAAAATGAATTGAATTGATAACTGCTGCCAGTAAGCTACTGTAGATTCTACAGGAAATTGTTAACAGTGTATAGTTTAATTTACAAATTTTCACTTAGATTTAATGAACTATTGTGCTACACTTCATTAGAATTTTTATATTTTCAGCAAGTTTAAGCATTTTTGCTGTTTTTTCATGTACTTTTCATTTTAGTTGAGTTTTAGTCATTTTTATAAATCAAGTTCAACTACATTGTCAAGCTATCTAGAGTAAAATGTTCACATTGTTTTTATAGCTTTAAATAAAACACGTTTTATGATTAAAATTGTATCTATAGTTTATTATAATCACTGTTTTGAACATTAAATATGCATATGTAAAATACAGAATATTCATTCATTTATTTTCTTTTCGGCTTAGTCCCTTTATTAATCTGGGGTCACCACAGCGGAATGAACCACAAACTTATCCAGCATGTTTTACGCAGCGGATGCCCTTCCAGCTGCAACCCATCACTGGGAAACATCCACACACACTCATTCACACACTTACACTATGGACAATTTAGCTTACCAAATTCACCTGTACTGCATGTCTTTGGACTTGTGGGGGAAACTGGAGCACCCGGAGGAAACCCACGCCAACACAGGGAGAACATGCAAACTCCACACAGAAATGCCAACTGACCCAGCCAAGGCTCGAACCAGCTACCTTCTTGCTGTGAGGCGATCGCGCTCCCCACTACGCCACTGTGAGGCCCAAATACAGAATAATACGTCAGAATTATTAGCCCCCCTGTACATTTTTTTACCCAATTTGTTTAATGGATGGAAGATTTTTTTTCAACACATTTCTAAACATAATAGTTTTATAACTCATTTCTAATAACTGATTTCTTTTATCTTTGCCATGATGGCAGCACATAATATTTGACAATATATTTTTTAAGACACTAGTAATCAGCTTAAAGTGACATTTAAAGACTTAACTAGGTTAATTGGGTATGTTAGGGTAATTAAGTCATTGTATAACAGTGGTTTGTTCTGTAGACTATCAAAAAACAAATATTGCTTAAGGGGGCGAATAATATAGACCTTAAAATGGCTTTTTAAAAATTAAAAACTGCTTTCATTCTAGCAGAATTAAAACAAATAAGACTTTCTCCAGGAGAAAAAACATTATCGGAAATACTGTGAAAATTTCCTGAATCTGTTAAACATAATTTGGGAAATATTTGAAAAAGAAAAAAAATCATAAGAGGGTGAATAATTCAGACTTCAACTGTATATTGCATAGAAAACATTAAAACAATTAAGTTACAGAGTTCTTAAGCATTTTCTAGGTCTCCACAGATTTTAAAAGCATCTTTAGTTTGAGAGTGAAGATTTGTATAGACTAAAACAGTATAGTCTTGTGCTCTGACATCAGTGAGATCCGTGTGACACATTTACCCTATTAAAGTAGTACAGCAGCCGTCAGCTGTCTTTTGTCTTTCTCTGACCATCTCAAGCTGCTTTCCCGTAGTCCTTTCCATCTTTCCCTTTGCTTCCGTACAGATGCTTGCTTGTTGTAGTATGTATAGTGTGCACAGTAAGCACATTTTCTGCATTCTCAGAATACCCAAACGACTACTCAAAACACAACAGTACTCACGGCATCTTGTTATTTAATGAGCCTCCATTATGGGTTTTCTAATATTACTATACATGTAATGTGGTCATTTGTGACCCTGGAGCACAAAACCACTCATAAGGGTTCATTTTTAGATATTGAGATATATACATCATCTGAACGCTTAATAAATAAACTGTAATAGGATAATATTTGGCCAAAATACATATTAAATTCTTAGCAATGCTTATTATTGATTATATAATCAGCTTTGATTTATTTACAGTAGGAAACTTATAACTCATCTTTATGAAACATGACCTTTACTTAATATTATGGCTTTTACTCTCTTTTCTTCATCTACGTTAAGCTGCTTTGACACGATCTACATTGTAAAAAGCACTAGAAATTGGCTGTCAGTTTTCAAATGTTTTTATTCTGTGACAGATACACATGGAGCCGTGTCCTCTAGCTGCACTTTTTGGACGTCCTCCGAGTATTGCAGGGTTATCGGATGCAAACGCTTTTGCATTTTTGACACTGTTAGCAAGACGGTGCTTTCTTTTACTATAGAAACAAAGATTTCCTCCGAGTTTTGACAACTGGTCGCGAGATGCAATGAGCTTCATTCATTAGGCTTGCAGTAAATGCCAATTCTAGTGCTTTTTCTGAAACGTTGGACCCATTTAGGACCAATTTTTTATTTTCTTGAGCATGTGAGTACTTCCACAGACTGTCAATCTAAGCCTTAGGGTTTTTCAATTGCAGAGTGAATTTAATTAAGTATATTGTATAAGTATCTGAGGATTAAGTTTAGAATTTTAGTTCGTTGATGTACATGTGTACTTTATTTCTAAATGTATATGATCCATTTTATATTTCATACGTAATTGACACTAACTATCCTTTTTTAGGGCAGCACGGTGGCGCAGTGGGTAGCACAATCACCTCACAGCAAGAAGGTCGCTGGTTCGAGCCTCGGCTGGGTCAGTTGACATTTCTGTGTGGAGTTTGCATGTTCTCCTCGTGTTTGCGTGGGTTTCCTCTGGGTGCTCCGGTTTCCCCCACAAGTCCAAAGACATGCAGTATAGGTGAATTGGGTAGGCTAAATTCTCCATAGTGTATGAGTGTGAATGGGTGTGTATGGATGTTTCCCAGAGATGGGTTGCAGCTGGAAGGGCATCCGCTGCGTAAAACATATGCTGGATAAGTTGGCGGTTCATTCCGCTGTGGCGACCCCAGATTAATAAAGGGGCTAAGCCGAAAATAAAGTGAATGAATGTATGAGTGTGAATGGGTGTGTATGGATGTTTCCCAGTGATGGGTTGCAGCTGGAAGGGCACCCGCTGCGTAAAACATATGCTGGATAAGTTGGTGGTTCATTCCACTGTGGCGACCCCAGATTAATAAAGGGACTAAGCCGAAAAGAAAATTAATGAATGAATATCCTTTTTTAATTTATATTTCTTATGTATTTTCCATTAGTTTCCACTAGTTTTCCATTTTTTATTTTTTATTTTACTTTTTTTGTGTGTGTATGTAATTGTAATTTCATTTTGTTTATGGGGGAAGGGTTGTGAATAATATTTGTTAACATTTTGCTGTAAAACTATCCTGCTACTTCTGTAAAAGGTTAATAAACAGATTAAAAAGCGCAAAAAAATAAATAAAGATTAATTACATTAATATTCTAATGATTTTTGGCAGAAAATAATAATCGATATTTTTGGACTCATACAGTATATTTTTAGCTATTCCTACAAATGTAATAGATTTGCATAATGCCCATCTATGGTCTTCCTTTAGTTCCCCTAAACAATGTCTATGATTTAGATGTTTAAAAACTTGTTGCTGACATGTTAAAGATGTTGTTTTATATTTACTCTGTATTTCTCCTGCGGTTTTACATGTACTCTGACCCATAACAGTAAAACCAGTTTGATTTTGTTTAGTGCTGAGGTAGAGCTGAAATTCCAATATGCTAATGAAGTTTTGGGTTTCGACCAAACACAACAGATGTGGCTATCTGACCAATCAGAGAACAGGAAGGCGGGGTTTAGAGAGACATTGAATATGGTTTGTTAATAAGACAATATTTGGAGATAGACTTACATAATGTCGATCTTTGGTCTTCCTTTACTTCCTATAAACAATGTCTATAATTTTGATTTTTAAACACTTGTAACTGGAAAAGTTTGGTTCATGTTGCCAACAGTTTAAAGATGTTGTTTTATATTTACTCCGTATTTCTGCTGTGGTTTTACATGTACTCTAGTAAAACTAGTTTGACTTTGCTTACTAGTGTTGTCACGATCACCAGCAATCTAGCCTATGCAGATCGCTGGAGAACTACACATCTGCCACCACATGAACTACAACTACCATGATGCTTTGTGCCTATCAACACCCGCTACAGCTGACAATAATCCGGACACACACACACACACACACAGCTAAAACTCATGTTCAATGATTACCTGGACTATAAAGACACCTCTCATTTTGACACACTTTGGGTGAGTCTTGTTTGTTGTATCACCACGAAGCGTTTCTTTGTCTAATCTTTCTGTGTTTTGATCCATGCCTTGTTTTACCGTTTATATTGATTCTTTGCCGCCTGTACTGACCATTCGCCTGTTTTTGACTACAATTCTGGATTTCCTGTATGCTTCTGTTTGGCCCTGTTTTGACCATTGCCTGCCTGACTAATCTGCTTAATAAACTGTGTGTGGATCCTCAACTTGCTGAAATTCATAATATGCTAATGAACATTTGGGTTTCAACCAATCACAACAGATGTGGCCATCTGACCAATCAGAACAGGAAGGCGGGGTTTAGAAAGACATTGAATATGGTTTGTTAATAGGACAATGCAGCATGGTAGCTGTCACTGTCGCCTCACAGCAAGAAGGTCGCTGGTTCGAGTCCTGACTGTGCCAGTTGGCATTTCTGTGTGGAGTTTGCATGTTCTTCCGTGTTGGTGTGTGTTTCCTCGGGGTGCTCCAGTTTCCCCCACAGTCCAACACATGCGCTAGAGGTGAGTTGAATGAAATAAATTGGCCATAGTGTATGAGTGTGTGTGTGTGTGTGTGAATGTGTATGGGTGTCTCCCAGTACTGGGTTGTGGCTGGAAGGGCATCTGCTGCGTAAAACGTATGCTGGAATAGTTGTCGGTTCATTCCGCTGTGGCAACCCCTGATAAATAAGGGACTAAGCCGAAGGAAAATTAATGAATGAATGAATAATAGGACAATATTTGGTCGAGATACAATCATCTGGAAGGGTGCAAAAAAAATCTGAATACTGAGAAAATCACTTTTACATTTTTAATTGAGTTCTTAGACATGCATATTACTGATATATTTACACTATGAAATTGACTTAGTTAGCATAAAATAGTATTGTTTTTACTCATCGATTTGTAATAGATTTGCATAATGTGCATCTATGGACCAATCAGAGAACATGAAGGCGGGGTTTAGAGAGAGACATTGAATATGATTGTTAATAGGACAATATTTGGTCGAGATACAACTATTTGATAATCTGGAAAAGTGCAAAAAAAAATCTGAATAGTGAGAAAATCACTTTTACATTTTTAATAAAGTTCTTAGACATGCTTATTACTGATTAAAAATTAAGTTTTGATATAATTATACTATGAAATTTACTAAATGTCTTGATGGAACATCTAATATTGATTTTTCACATAAAATAAAAATGTATCGTTTTTACTCATTGATTTGTAATCGATTTGCATAATGTGCATCTATGGACCAATCAGAGAACAGGAAGGCGGGGTTTAGAGAGACATTGAATATGATTGTTAATAGGACAATATTTGGTTGAGATGCAACTATTTGATCATCTGGAAGGGTGCAAAAAATACTGAGAAAATACTGTTGCCACTGGCCTGCTTGGATTTGTGGAGCTGCGCTTCGGTGGATTTGCTCTTCAGTGTTTGAACTTTCACCAGTGGAACTTAAGCCACACTGAACTAAACTGAACTGAACTGAACTAAACTCAAAAATGTGGACTTTAATTGAACTTGTTAAGCTGCTTTGACACAATCTACATTGTAAAAAGCGCTATATAAATAAACTTGAATTGAATTGAATTGAAAATCCCTTAAATTTATAATAAAGTTCTTATACATGCTTATTACTGATATATTTACACTATTAAAAAGACTTAGTTCGCATAAAATAGAATAGTACTGTTTTTACTCATCGATTCGTAATAGATTTGCATAATGTTCATCTATGGACCAATCAGAGAACAGGAAGGTGGGGTTTAGAGAGAGACATTGAATATGGTTTGTTAATAGGACAATATTTGGTCGAGATACATTCATTCATTCATTTTCATTTCGGCTTAGTCCCTTTATTAATCTGGGGTCACCACAGCGGAATGAACCGCCAACTTATCCAGCATATGTTTTACGCAGCGGATGCCCTTCCAGCTGCAACCCATCCCTGGGAAACATCCATACACACCCATTCACACTCATACACTACGGACAATTTTAGCTTACCCAATTCACCTGTACTGCATGTCTTTGGACTTGTGGGGGAAACCGGAGCACCCCGAGGAAACCCACGCCAACACAGGGAGAACATGCAAACTCCACACAGAAACGCCAACTGGCGAGGCTCGAACCAGCGACCAGCGACCTTCTTGCTGTGAGGCGAACGTGCTACCCACTGCGCCACTGTGAGGCCTGGTCGAGATACAACTATTTGATAATCTGGAAGGGTGCAAAAAAAATCTAAATGCTGAGAAAATCACTTTTACATTTTTAATAAAGTTCTTAGACATGCTTATTAATGATATATTTACACTATTAATTTACTAAATGTCTTCATGGAACATGATTTTTTTACCTAATATTCTAATGACTTTTCGCATTAAAATAAAAATGTATAATATTTACTCATTGATTTGTAATAGATTTGCATAATGTGCATCTATGGACCAATCAGAGAACAGGAAGGGAGGGTTTAGAGGGACATTGAGTATGATTGTTAATCGGGCAATATTTGGTTAAGATGCAACTATTTGATCATCTGGAAGGGTGCAAAAAATACTGAGAAAATCACTTAAATTTAAAATAAAGTTCTTAAACATGCTTATTACTGATATATTTACACTATTAAAAGACTTAGTTCGCATAAAATAAAATAGTATTGTTTTTACTCATCAATTTGTAATCGATTTGCATAATGCGCATCTATGGACCAATCAGAGAACAGGAAGGCGGGGTTCAGAGAGACTGGATCAAGAACCAAGCATTTTAGAGATTGTGAAAAATCAGCTGATGTTGCAGTGGATATTATGAGAAGATTACAATATTTTATATACCTTGAACAGATGTAAACTTACAAAACGAGACCTTTAAAATCACATAATAGCAGTCGTTTTTAAAAAGCAGGCAGTATACAGTATGTTCAGTAGCTAATGAGTTATTATTCTGCTCTGTACATAGGCCGTGTCTCATTGTTTTCTATCTTCTGTCAAATCTCTTCTCCCTTCTTCCTGTTTCCTCCCCCTCTTTCTTCTTCACTTCCCGCTTCCCTCTCTCTCTCTCTCTCGTTTCTATTTATAGCGCTGGCTCATTTGTGCCTCCAAATCAGAGAGCACAGTTGTGTAGCACGTTTTTTTTTGTTTTTTTTTTTACTTTCAAACACACACACACACACACAACATATGTTCGCACATCAACATGACGTATTGTTTCATGTGCATTGTGGTTGTGCGCTTTCAGAGGTGTATGCATGCTTATTTAAAGTGTGTGTGTGTGTGTGTGTGTGTGTGTGTGTGTGTGTGTGTGTGCGCGTGCGTGCTATTTCTTTTTCCGCTGAACTAAGCTGTGATTCCCCATCATTAGGGATCTCTCTCTCTCTCTTTCGCTCTCTCGCTTTTCTTTCCAGATAATATGAACCAACTCAGAATAAACCGCTGGAAAACAAACTGTGCCACAGGCTCCGAATTTAAACTTCTGTCGCATCTGCCAGTGAACTGAGAGACTTTACTAGGGAGGAATATTTATTACTTGCTATGAAAGGGCATTATTTTATTGCATAAAAATACACCTTTTCTAACTACAACAATGGAATAATTTTGGTGTTGTGCCTGCATTATTTTAAATATTATTGTGCAGCATATACTGTACAAAACAAGGCAGATCAGCCTAGATAAACCTTAGTTATCTTTATAGTTTTGGCTATTGTATTCTGTTTTTATTTTATTTGTATTTAGTTTACTGTTATTTTTAAATGTAATTTTTAGTGCATTTATTTGTCAACTAGCTACAGTAAAATAATATGAAAAAATAAATGCATAAATAATAGCAACAGACTGTTAGATTGACAAACACTGACAACATCATTTTCACACCAAAAACAATGATTAAACTATAACTATAAAAACTATATTAGCATCAACATCAAATATGTTTTGCTATGAAAGTGCATTATTTTATTGTATAAATAGACCTTTTGTAACTACAACAATGGAATTATTTTGATGTTTATTGTTATTCTGCATTATTGTGGTTCCTTGAACTGTTTTAAGAAGCTACTTAAAACTCATCTTTTTAGGACTGTTTTTAATTAATCTTTCTTATTCTCACTGTGTTTTTTTTACTGTATTCTTTGTTTTATTATGCTTTGTTGTCTTTTTACTGTTTTGTAAGCGCTTTGGGTCTGAGAAAAGCGCATTATAAATAAAATGTAATATTATTATTATTATTACTGCTGCCGCTGCACCAATCCGGACCATGTACCGGTCCTTTGTGGTGAAGAAGAAGCTGAGCCGAAAGGCAAAGCTCTCGATTTACCGGTCAATCTATGTTCCTACTCTCACCTATGGTCATGAGCTTTGGGTCATGACCGAAAGGACAAGATCTCGGATACAAGCGGCCAAAATGAGTTTCCTTCGCAGGGTGGCAGGGCGCACCCTTATAGATAGGGGGAGGAGCTCTGTCACCCGGGAGGAGCTTGGAGTAGAGCCGCTGCTCCTCCACATCGAGAGAAGCCAGCTGAGGTGGCTCGGGCATCTGTTTCGGATGCCTCCTGGACGCCTACCTAGGGAGGTGTTCCAGGCATGTCCCACCGGGAGGAGGCCTCGGGGAAGACCCAGGACACGTTGGAGGGACTATGTCTCTCGGCTGGCCTGGGAACGCCTCGGGATCCCCCCTGGAGGAAGTGGCTGGAGGAAGTGTCTGGGGAGAGGGAAGTCTGGGTTTCTCTCCTAAGACTGCTGCCCCCACGACCCGGCCCCGGAAAATCGGTAGAAAATGAATGAATGAATTATTATTATTATTACTACTAATATTATTGACTTGCATGCATCATATACTGTACAAAACAAAGCAGATCAGCATCTCTTATTCATTCATTCATTTTCATTTCGACTTATTCCCTTTATTAATCTGGGGTCGTCACAGCGGAATGAACCGCCAACTTATCCAGCATATGTTTTACGCAGCGGATGCCCTTCCAGCTGCAACCCATCTCTGGGAAACATCCATACACACCCATTCACACTCATACACTACGGACAATTTAGTTAACCCAATTCACCTATACCGCATGTCTTTGGACTTGTGGGGGAAACCGGAGCACCCGGAGGAAACCCACGCCAACACAAGGAGAACATGCAAACTCCACACAGAAACGTCAACTGACCCAGCCGAGGCTCGAACCAGCGACCTTCTTGCTGTGAGGCGAAATGTGCTACCCACTGCGCCACCGTGAGGCCCAGCATCTCTTATAAGTATATAATATTATAAGTACTATTATAATTTGCTTTTATTTTAATTTTAATTGAAGTTTACAGTTTATTAAATGTATTTTTAGTAGATTTATATGGCTAGCTAAAATAAAATAATAAGTTAATATGTAAATAATAACAATGTGCAGTTTGATTGACAAACCTTTGTGTACAGTGTAAGCTACCGTTAACATTATATTTCACGCCAAAAACATTCATTAAAATATAAGTCTAAAAATAACTATATTAGCATCCACATCGACTTTACTAGGGAGAAATATTTATTACTGGCTATGAAACTGCATAAAAATACACCTTTTGTACCTACATCAATGGCAATAATTGCAATGTTGCTTGCATTATTGTGATTATTGTCTTACATGCATCATATACTGTACAAAACAAGCCAGATCTGCGTCTCAACTATATATATGTTAGTTATTATTAATATTTTCCATTAGTTATTACCTTTTATAATATGCTTTTATTTTCATTTTACTTAGTTTAAGATTTTTTAATTGCAAATGTCTTTTGCAACTAGCTAAAATAAAATATAATAAATAAATACATCAATAATAACACACAGTTGGATCCATAAGCATTTGTGTTATAATGTAAGCTAGCATTAACATTTTTTTTTCCACACCAAAAACAATAGTTAAAATATAAGTCTAAAAATAACTATATTAGCATCCACACCGACTTGGGAGGAATATTGTTATTAGCAATTATTTTGTATAGTTTTGCTTGCATTATTGTGATTATTGTCTTACATGCATCATATACTGTACAAAACAAAGCAGATCTGCATCTCAGCAACTTAAACGTTGGTTATTTTTTATATTGTCGTATACTAATATGCTTTTATTTTAATTTTACTTAAAGTTTACAGCACCTCACAGCAAGAAGGTCGCTGGTTCGAGCCTCGGCTGGGTCAGTTGGCATTTCTGTGTGGAGTTTGCATGTTCTCCCCGTGCTGGTGTGGGTTTCCTCCGGGTGCTCCGGTTTCCCCCACAAGTCCAAAGACATGCGGTACAGATGAATTGGGTAAGCAAAATTTTCCGTAGTGTATGGGTGTGAATGTGTGTGTATGGATGTTTCCCAGTGATGGGTTTCAGCTGGAAGGGCATCCGCTGCGTAAAACATATGCTGGATAAGTTGGCGGTTCATTCTGCTGTGGCGACCCCAGATTAATAAAGGGACTAAGCCGAAAATAAAATGAATGAATGAATGAATGATAAAGTTTACAGGTTTTTTTTAAGTATATTTAGTAGATTTATATGGCTACTAGCTAAATTACAAACTAAGTAATAAATACTTAAAAATGATAACACAGTTGGATTTACAAGCATTTGTGTTGCAGTCTCAGCTACCGTTAGCAAAAACAATAAATGAAATATATATAAAAATTAGCAATGATTGTGCTCTTTAAAAGCATAAAACATTGCTTAGTCAACATTGCAACTGACTGTCGACATATATATATATATATATATATATATATAT
>CAIGQW010000399.1:3013710-3025134 GCA_903798125.1 Danio choprae | reverse complement strand
CATTTTCTTTTCGGCTTAGTCCCTTTATTAATCTGGGGTCGCCACAGTGGAATGAACCGCCAACTTATCCAGCACATGTTTTACGCAACAGATGCCCTTCCAGTCGCAACCCATTGCTTGGAAACATCCACACACATCCATTCACACTCATACACTACGGCCAATTTAGCTTACCCAATTCACCTGTACTGCATGTCTTTGGACTTGTGGGGGAAACCGGAGCACCCGGGGGAAACCCACGCAAACACGGGGAGAACATGCAAACTCCACACAGAAATGCCAACTGACCCAGCCGAGGCTCGAACCAGCGACCTTCTTGCTGTGAGGCGATTGTGCTATCTACTGCGCCACCGCGTCACCCGCCAGAGATTCAATTACAAAGAAAGATTACTGAAGATAGATTGCAGCTTCATCAGCAGAAGCCAGCTTCAACACTCGCAAAAAGTTCGTACGCCGCTCTGCCTACAATCTCAAAACAACAACAGCAATTATACTCTTACATAACGTCATTAACTGCGTCATACATATAGGTGTTCGAACCTGATTAGTTTGGCATGTGGGTGCGTGCGTACAATTCTGAACGATATCCCAATATCTCAAGCATACAAACGTCAGACAGTGACCTCCATGACCAGTTTAGTGGCTCCTGAAAATAGAGGTATGACAAAGATAGGGATAAAGACACTTCAACTGAACGTTCCTAAATACATTCTGAAATTAGGTCATGTTTAACTTTATTCGTGAGTCAAAATCATTTCAAAGATTGAATACTGAATCAAATAATCATTCATTCATTCATTTTCTTTTCGGCTTAGTCCCTTTATTAATCTGGGGTCGCCACAGCGGAATGAACCACCAACTTACCCAGCATATGTTTTACGCAGCAGATGCCCTTCCAGCTGCAACCCATCTCTGGGAAACATTCATACTCATTCATACACACACTCATTCATTCATTCACACACATACACTACGGACAATTTAGCTTACCCAATTCACCTGTACCGCATGTCTTTGGACTTGTGGGGGAAACCGGAGCACCCGGGGGAAACCCACGCAAACACGGGGAGAACATGCAAACTCCACACAGAAATGCCAACTGACCCAGCCGAGGCTCGAACCAGCGACCTACCCACTGCACCACCGTGAGGCCCATAATCATATTAATAAAGTAATGAGAAAAAGGATAAATGTTGATCCTTGGTGGGATTTGAAAACAGAAATCTGACCCCATCAATACTACTATTCAGCTTAAAGTGACATTTAAAGGCGTAACTAGGTTAATTAGGGTCAAGTTAGGGTAATTAGGCAAGTCTTTGTATAATGATGGTTTGTTCTGTAAACAATCGGAAAACTATATTGTTTAAGGGGGCGAATAATATTGACCTTAAAATTAAAAACTGGTTTTATTCTAGCTGAAATAAAACAAATAAGACTTTCTCCAGAAGAAAAAAACATTATAGGAAATACTGTGAAAAATTCCTGAATCTGTTCAACATCATTTGGGAAATATTTGAAAAATTAAAAAATTGACAGGAGGGCGAATAATTCAGACTTCAACTGTCTATACAAGTAGGGTCACCTAGATTTTTAGGCTAAGATGGAGCACTGACCTCTGTTGCATATTATATTTTAATGCATTTATGGGATTTATTATGATGCTTGTGTCGCGAAGCCATTAAAATAATCAATAATGGATGCTTTTTCATTCATATATATTTTGATGATTGTTGATGGGGCGGCGCAGTGGGTAGCGCTGTCACCTCACAGCAAGAAGGTCGCTAGTTCAAGCCTCGACTAGGTCAGTTGGCATTTCTGTGTGGAGTTGGCGTGGGTTTCCTCCGGGTGCTCCGGTTTCCCCCACAAGTCCAAAGACATGCGGTATAGATGAATTGGGTAAGCTAAATTGTCCATTTAAAGGTGATGTCACATGATTAACACGTGGGTTCTAGAGTTACCAATCAGAGACAATGTCATATGATTGACCGGTGGGTTCTGGAGTCACCAATCACAGATCTCGTCACATGATTTACAGGTGCGTTCTAGAGTCACCAATCAAAGATGTCACATGATTTACAGATGGGTTCTAAAGTGTCCAATCTTGTGCATGCCAATCAAAGATGATGTCACAAGATTGACAGGTGGGTCCTAGAATCGCAAATCAAAGATGATGTCAAATGGTTGACACGTGGGTTCTAGAGTCATTAATTTACGATGATGTCAAATGATTGACAGGTGCGTTCTAGAGTCACCAATAAAAGATGATGTCAAATGATTGTCAAGTGGGTTCTAGGGTCACCAGACAAAGGTTGTGAAATGATCGACAGGTGGGTTCTAGAGTCACTAATTTAAAATGATGTCAAATGATCAACAGGTGGGTTCTAGAGTCACTAATTTAAAATAATCTCAAATGATCGACTGGTGGGTTCTAGAGTCACTAATTTAAAATGATGTCAAATGATCGACAGGTGGGTTCTAGAGTCACTAATTAAAAATTATTTCAAATGATTGACAGGTGGGTTCTAGAAAAGTCGTTCCACCTCTGTCTGCCAATCAAAGATGATGTCACATGATGACAGGTGGTTTTTAATGTCGCCAATTAAAGATGATGTCACATGATTTACAGGTGGGTTCTAGAGTGGCCAATCCTGAGCGTGCCAATCAAAGATGATGTCACATAATTGACAGATGCATACTGGTAGCGCCAATTAAAGATGTCGTCACATGATTTGCAGATGGGTTCTAGAACCGGCAATCAAAGGTGATGTCACATGATTGACAGGTGTGTCCTGGAGACTGCACAGGGTTGGAGTGTGAATGAAGAAGCGATGTTAGTGAAGAGAACATGACAAAGGTGTGAAAGCACCTGAAACTTGACATACAGACTCACTCAAATACCACTAGAGGGATGTTCATGGTGCATCAGCTCAGAGGGATTCTCTCAGGGTCTTGATCATAGCCATACAATTTGATCTTCAACTGTGATGATTATACTGTAAGAATTAAAGCAAGATTTGTCCAGCAGATATACATATAATGTACAAAAAACAGGTATTCACTCAGAATTGCTTATAAAATACATAAATAATTAAAACATGTTAAGTTTTGGAGTAGAAATCTGAAATAGAGTTTTCAGTCACATACTCCAGTTCATTCATTCATTCATTTTCTTTTCGGCTTGGTCCCTTTATTAATCTGGGGTCGCCACAGCGGAATGAACCGTCAACTTATCCAGCATATGTTTTACGCAGCGGATGCCCTTCCAGCTGCAACCCAATAATGGGAAACCTACACACACTCATTCACACACATACACTATGGACAATTTTAGCTTATCCAATTCACCTATACCGCATGTCTTTGGACTTGTGGGGGAAACCGGAGCACCCGGAGGAAACCCACGCCAACACGGGGAGAACATGCAAACTCCACACAGAAATGCCAACTGACCCAGCCGAGGCTCGAACCAGCGACCTTCTTGCTGTGAGGCGATCGTGCTATCCACTGCGCCACCGTGAGGCCCCACATACTCCAGTAATATTTTTTAATCATTATTTTACTGTGTATGTTGTCGTACAGGCACATATATTATGCATGCATTGTTTTCTGCAACAAATTTATAAGTGGGCCAAATGCAGATTTCAGTTTAGTGTTTAATCTTCTAGCATATGGTACTCACGCACATTCAAGTCTGTTTCCTTTGGTCCGTCATTTATTATCACATAACATAAATTAAATGTATGATCGCTTGGAAGCAGTTTTGAACATCTGCGCTATATCAGACTTTTTTCAGAGATAATGAGTAATATTTTATGAAGGTGTATTGTGGTGAGAGGATGAGGGATGCGACTGTCCCAGGAGATTGCTTTGGCTTTATAATATTTTGTTAAGGGATAAAAAGACAGATGTGTGCCTGCAGCTTGTATTTTTAATTTTCTTAATTAGTTTATTTAGCATTTAATGCGTTTGTGAGTCGTGGATTCGCCTCTTCCTTATTTAAACCTCTCTTTTCACGTGTAACACGCACAGACATTTGTTTTTTAATATGCAAATACTGTACATTTACTCTCTTTTTGTTTTTCATTTATTTATTTTGATGTTGTAAAAAAATGTTAAAGACTTTGGTTTACTTCTTAAGCTAAAAACTTTTGAGTAATTAGTAAAATTATTTTGAGAAATGCTATTAAAGTGTATATTAATTATTGTCGGTTAACAAATGCATTTAGTAATATTAACAAATGAGCATTATTGTATGTGTTACCAACATTATAAATATTTACTGTAAAAAAACATAATTCTGAAAAACTAATTAAAGCTAGGGCCTCACGGTGGCGCAGTGGGTAGCACGATCGCCTCACAGCAAGAAGGTTCGAGCCTCGGCTGGGTCAGTTGGCATTTCTGTGTGGAGTTTGCATGTTCTCCCCGTGTTGGCGCGGGTTTCCTCCGGGTGCTCCGGTTTCCCCCACAAGTCCAAAGACATGCGGTATAGGTGAATTGGGTAGACTAAATTGTCCGTGGTGTATGAGTGTGAATGATTGTATGGATGTTTCCCAGTGATGGGTTGCAGCTGGAAGGGCATCCGATGCGTAAAACATATGCAGGATAAGTTGGCGGTTCATTCCGCTGTGGCGACCCCAGATTAATAAAGGGACTAATCCGAAAAGACAATGAATGAATGAATAATTAATTCTATTAATTATATATATATGTATATATATAGGTATATATGTATATATATATATATATATATATATATATATATATATATATATATACACACACACACACTCACACACACACAGACCTGTAACTATGATTTCAAAGATTGGTTTTTACACAAGTTTAATTATTCAAAATTGAATTGTTGTTGGGTCAAAATGAATTCGACCCAAAAATGGGTCAGTGATGTTAAATCACATTAAAACCTGGTAATATTACAGTTTTTTTTATGTTAACACCAGTGATGCAGTTTTTGTGACTGTAATTGTTTGTTAAATTTATTAACAAATGATTTTTGTTAATAATTGACTTGTTAAGTTTTGTAAAAAATGTTCAATGTAACAGGCCGACACAGTGGCTCAGTGGTTAGCACTGTTGCCTCACAGCAAGAAAGCCACTGGTTTGAGTCCCGACTGGGCCGGTTGGCATTTCTGTGTGGAGTTTGCATGTTCTCCCCGTGTTCGCGTGGGTTTCCTCCGGGTGCTCCGGTTTCCCCCACTGTCCAAATGTATGCGCTATAGGTGAATTGAATAAACTAAATTGGCCGTAGTGTATGTGTGTGAATGAGTGTGTGTGGATGTTTCCCAGTGCTGAGTTGCAGCTGGAAGGGCATCCACTGCGTAAAACATATGCTGGATAAGTTGCCGGTTCATTCTGCTGTGGCAACCTCTGATAACAGAAAATGTACTGGCAGCATATTAATAAGGTTTTTGTACCATAATATAAAACACCATTCTAGACGATATCACTTTACACAATTAAAAATGTTCATAAAAGCCGCTTTATCCAACTTTTTATAGTTAAAAGTGATCAAAAAAGAGATATAGGTCTCATGATGCGATTTGAAAGCATAAATAAATGGGGAAAAGTAAAACATTTAATCACAAAATACGGAAAGCTGCTAATTTACGGATATTTTATACAGTGTAGTCATGCAAAATCTGCCCTGGTCTTCATTGGTCTCTGCATTGTGGTCTATCCGCCAGGTGACAGTACGTACACTTAAACTAAATCTGATTCAAGAGTTCACACTTAGCTGATGATTGGTAATATAGCTTGTTTGGCATGCTGTCCCGGGAGAGAGCCCTGAGCTCACGAGAGATCCTCGAGCCCTGGGCTCCCTCCCGTTTGCAAGGCGAGAGGGGAGCTTGAGCTCAGGTAGATCTCGATGAACTCCCCCGACTTATTTCTGGCTAAAAGAATGGCTGAAAAGAGATGTATACTTATTAAGAGCTTGGCAATGGTATCGCTTAGTGTGTTCAATTTAATGAAATTGCGTGTTTTTTGTGGACTGTGGGAGGATCCCGGAGAACCCAGGGAAAACCCACGCGAGGACGGGAGACCAAGCAAACTCCGCACAGAAATGTCAACTAGTTTAGTTGGGACTTTAACCAGAGACATTCTTGCTGTGAGGCGACAGTGTTGATCACTGGGCCACCGTGTCGCCCATCTGGGAAGGAGGAGGAGTGGGGGGTGGGGGGGTTCTTCAAGACGAAGGTACTGAGATAAGGGAACTGTGGTTATTTATGGTGATCTAGGAATCATCTGATTGGTGAATCTATTGCGAGCTGATGCAGGACCAGCTGTAAACAATCATAAGCACGCGATCCTCTCGAAATTAGTTTATAAGTAAACCTCACTTAATTAACTCTATTTAATTGAAACAAATCATTTTAGCTTTTAATAATGAAACAAATAAACAAAAGGTTACTTAAGATTTGAAATGACAATCTCTTACCCATACCCATCATTCTCCCTCTCTTCTCAGATGGGATGGCCCTAGTTTGGGCATCTCTGGTTTATGAGGGCCAGTGTCGCTGAAGCAGAGATCTGTGTCTTGAATTATGATGACGATGATGTCATCAGCTGATCTGTTATTCATGTCTGCGTGACTCACGTGTCTCAGACTCATTTATGGCCTCTGTATGTTCATGTGCAGACAGATGGAGTCGCTCTTGATGTTGCCAGAAATGTGTTTTTTTGGAAACGTTTTGAGGGACGTGTCAGTAGACGCTGTTCAACACTCACAGTGCACACACACTCGGCCATCTGCTCGTCCAGACACGCACAGATCTAGAACATTCTCACTGATCTAGAACCATCTCACTTCAGTCTACGCCTGCAGTCAACTAGAGCTCCTTTATTTCCTGAAGGTTTTCTTCATAATTTTAAAGATGCTGTATGTTGGTTTTTGACTCTTCTAAAGCATAACAATACCCTTACGCTTTACGGTCCCGTGAAGTGCTTTGAAATGTGCCATAGATGTATACATTAGATATTGCATATGGGCCCTAAGCATGCGTCAATACTGCCGCCATATTGGTACAGGGCTCCCAGGACAAAAGTCATTCAACCGCACTTAGTCAAGACCAAAGCTAATCTGAAGATGCTGGAGTTCAGGTGTAGTAATGAGCGAACAAAGAAAACAAAGCATGAAGGCATAACATTTCATAGGTAAGGTTTAGTTTTTTATGATTTTGTATGTTATGAAATTGCATGCTCAACACGTAACGTTATTGATGATAATACAGTCACTTACTGTATTGACCATAAGGCAAAGTATCACCAGCTTGCACTAAATACTAGACTTATGCTAGTTTTGTTGAAGAAAACATGCGAAAATGTCAACCCAGGCTCATTATGGATACATACCCCTGCATACACTTCTGGACAGCGCAATATACATCCCAGGAGGTTTGTTTTTTTGCAGTTTTTGTTTTCGCGAATACACCAGAGGCCGCTGTGTACACTGTGTCAGATCTCAAATTTCTCTCGCGAGTGCCAATCGTGCCTGATCTTCTTGCATATATCCACCAGAGGCTGCTGTCGACTGACTGACTAACCGACCGACCGATATCCCCATCCCAACCACCTTCCCTAAACCCAACCGATAGTGTTTTCAAAAGCGCCGATTGACCAGTGTCCACCAACTTCCCTAAACCCAACCGATAGTGTTTTCAAAAACACAGACTGACCCACCCACTGCCTTCCCTAAACCCAACCAACAGCATTTTCAAAAGCCAGAAAGAGAAAAGCCCTCACGGCCGCCTGATTTTTACCACATTATCAAATCTTACCACGTGCTCACCCTGTTATTTACTTGTTTATTTTATTGTTTGGCTTTTTTCACCTGCTTTCTGAAACCGTTCTTCAACGGACTCGAACCCCGTCGTCGCGGTCAACTCCTCTCTGCATCTCAAGTCCACTGACGTACAAGGTGAGCCACTGGGCAAACTGGTAACAGCAGAAAAGCTGTCTACACGGAGATAAATGGTCAGCTGGTAGCGCGAAAACAAACATAAGTTGCCGTGGGTGTCATACCGCCCTGTAGCGTTCGGAAATGCAGCCATATGTAGCTCTGGCTACATAATTTGTGCTCTCCAGAAACGTATACAGGGATATGTTTTCATAATCAGCCTGTGTTGGAAAATGTAAATGAAATATGACAACAAGATCCTGGTGCCAGAAATTTGTATTATTGTCAACTAAGTGAACGTTAGCTTTTGAAGTAACTTATAAGGGTGCCTGATAACATAACAGTGTCTGTGCCTCAAAGTGCATACTTTCCATCCTACATTATTGAATATTAAACCTTTTCTATACTATTTAGATCAGAAAGGTGGATATTATGCACATTGAGACGCAGGGATATCGATGGTTCACATGAATCGTTCATAATGGAGATTCATTCACACACGAATCACTCCCTCCGTAACTTTGAAGTGAAAGGGGGCGTGTGTATCCTTTAACAGGGAGTAAGGATAATACATTTGCATGCACACAAACACACGCTCTTTGTCGGCAATGCCCGTGCGATCAACTCACTTATCCATCAATATAGAAAAGTGATGTAAAATGTAGATTTTCGTAATTAAAAAACATATATATTTGCATACTGACCACCGGGCCCGATCACACATATATATATGTATGGATTCAGTCTGCCAGTCCGCCACTGCACCTTGGTCCCACATTCATTTCAGCGCTACCCTGTACCAAAATGGCGGCTCTATTGACACATTTCTTCTAATAGACAATAATAGCATATGCGACATCTAGTGTACATATCTATGGAAATGTGCATTTTTATTCGATGTTTGACGTAATCTCTTAATTGAAACATAAAGAGAGGGTTGAAGGAGCTCCTCCCCTTTGAAAAACAGCCAATAGTGTTTGGTTTGCTCCAATAGCTCTGCCAGTGAAAGTGGTTCAGCTCAAACACATCAAATGAAAAGCAAATGAGAAGCGTCTTGAAGAGGGCGGGGCATGTCAGATACTAGAGAGCATTTGATTGGTCAGAAGATTTGATGAGAAACTGAAGTATGAAGTAACGTGAGAAAAAATCATTGCGCCATTTAGGTGGAGATCACAAACTGCAAGCTTTGGATGTTTATAACAGGTTTATGTCTTCTAAATGTGAATTTTGAGAGTTTGTTTCATTTCAGTCACGAAGGCTGTCTGAATATGTGGGTGCAGCCGAAAATGTGACCTCCAGAGGACAGAAGCAGCCTCCGAAATGAGACGTAGATTCAGAGTTTAAAAAATCCACTAGGTGGTTTTTAATTGAGAATAATACAAGTACCACAAACACCTGTTGGTGTCGTCAATCTGGCAACCTGTGTTTGTGTTGAGTCGTCGGAGGAGGAGCTGTGTGAAAAAACCCTCTCCAATATTTTGAATTTGAACTGCAATACCTAGTTCAACCACTAGGTTTCAATCCTACATCCTGCACCTTTAATATCATTGTGTAACACCGTTTTACCTTTGTTACACTGCAAGAGGTCCTTCACACAGAACGAGTTTTGCGTCTAAAAACTGGTTAAAAAAATAATTGCCTTCTCAGACATGTTGAAATAGTTCGTCAAATAAAACAGTTGTCATGCCAACTTGCAACTGTAAACCGAAGCTAGCAATGGGTCACATGCAGGAGCAAGTCGAGGACAACAAAAGTAAGGATCCAAGTGCAGTTTATTAAGATTGTAAGTACAGGCAGGCAATGGTCAATACAGGAGCAAAACAGGAACATAAAAAATAATTCATCCAAATCATAGTCATCAAACAGTTGTAACATCTGGTGGCAGGTAGACGATGACATGAGGAGACGGTACACGGGATGAAATAACAAAACGGATTTATTGAACAACACTTACAGGAACAAATACTGGATGCGGGGAGACAGGACGACACAACCACAGGAAACCAACGAACCAAAATACCGGACAATGAAAGACACAGACGAAAGGGTATAAATGGATAAAGGGATGATTAAACTAATGAGACACAAGGGATGAACACAGGTGAAACAGATTGACACTGATGGTGGCGGGAAAGACAATACAAAGAAATCACATGACGAAAACAAAGGAAGACACGGACGAACACTGACAACAGTATAGACGGCGAAAAAGCATACAACCAAAAGACAAGGCTTGGGTCAAAACCACGGCAGGTAAAACAAAACTAGAAACACTTGATACAACAAACAGCGACAGCAAACAAAGACTCAGCAAAGAACTAGTGTGTGTGTGGTGTATAAATAGTCCAAATGATCAGCGATCACAAGCTTCAAGCTTTGTGTCATCAGCGGTGATCACTGACTGATGTGTGTGAAACTGCATGACGGGATTTGTAGTTCGTAAAGGTGACATGTGTAGTTCACCAGCGATCTGCCAGGACTGGATCGCTGGTGATTGTGACACAATTCTTCTGATTGGTCCAATTAAAGTCCATGTGAAATCAAAATTTGCAATGTTTATTTTGCTAGCGCACATTGATATTCTTTAGGTGAACAATTAGTCTGTGCAAGTTAAACCATTGAAGTTTTTGGGTAGGCAACACGGTGGCGCAGTGGATAGCACTCTCGCCTCACATCAAGAAGGTCACTGGTTCGAGCCTCGGCTGGGTCAGTTGGCATTTCTGTGTGGAGTTTGCATGTTCTCCCCGTGTTGGCGTGGGTTTCCTCTGAGTGCTCCGGTTTCCCCCACAGTCCAAAGACATGCGCTATAGGTGAATTGGGTAAGCAAAATTGTCCGTAGTGTATGAGTGTGAATAGGTGTGTATGGGTGTTCCCCAGTGATGGGTTGCAGCTGGAAGGGCATCCGCTGCGTAAAACATATGCTGGATAAGTTGGCGGTTCATTCCGCTGTGGCGACCCCAGATTAATAAAGGGACTAAGCCGAAAGAAAATGAATGAATGAAGTTTTTGTTTAATCTTCAATCAAAATTTTACCCTTTGCTTCAGCTTTTGGAGTGAGCAGCTCTTCTCTGTTGACATCAGTTTGACACTTCAGCCACAATATTCTTAGCCACGCCCCTCTTACCGTTCGTTTGGTATGAGGGAATGATTTGCATAAAGAAAGCCCCGCCCCCTGCTTAATATTCTGTTACAGTTGGAAGCACATCAACATACTAGAATAAAAGTCACAGCAGCTTCCGGTTCAAGCAGACTTTAAGGTATAAATCAGAGTTACTGCTGATTTTAAGACACAGTTTTATGTTTAGTGTGCTTGTTTGTGTCCCCAAACTTTTGAGATTGATTTTTATCATAACTCTCTATTATTATTGTCATGTTGGAACATCTTGTTTTAAAACACCTGCGATGCTCAGTTGTACAGCAGATCATAGGGTTTGTTTATTGAGGATGGTCTGAGGACTGCTCTGTGTGTGTGTGTGTGTGTGTGTGTGTGTGTGTGTGTGTGTGTGTGT
>CAIGQW010000399.1:2856244-2867503 GCA_903798125.1 Danio choprae | reverse complement strand
ATTCAATAACAGAGGTGATGTCATTCAATAACAGAGGTGATGTCATTAAATAACAGAGGTGATGTCATTAAATAACAGAGGTGATGTCATTAAATAACAGAGGTGTCACTTAAAAATGCACAGATCTATAATGAAAACATTCAATTTCTTTCCTAACTTTTTATGCTCATTTAAAGCTAAATTTGTTGTGTTTAAAAGAAAACCCACCAAGATCGACATGTTTAGATTATTATTATTATTATTATTAGGTGTATATGTCTGTTCAAACACGCACCCAAAACCCAGAGTGACCACTTTCGCTCTGCTTCAAATCGCGTGTACATAATGCGTTTGGGAAACAGTGTCTATTTATCCCTATAGAGCTCATCTGATTGGGGCTGTGTGATATTTAGCAAAAAAAATTATCACGTTATCATGTTTCATATCATTCGATATCGATAATTATTCAATATTTTTTTAACAATCAGTTTATAAATATAAGGATACTTTTTTTTTAACCACTTTATTTTAATTTACCAACATTACTAAGACAAATAGTTTTAATAGTCAAAACCAAAAATATTTAAACTAAATATCTCATCTCTTTATAATAAAATAAACATAAGTGTTAAAGAGACTCTTAAACTTGATAAAATGTTACAAAGTGTGTGCAATGGTAAAGTGCAAATGCTGACCAATCAAAGCAAACGTTAAGATGTGAATAATAATGATACAGTAAACCTCAAACTCTGTCAACAAAACCGAGTAATATGATATGATGATCAAATCTGAGCTTTGAGCTTTCCTGTGGGCCAGCCTGACCTCCCGCTGGTGCCCTACCCACCTGCAGCTTCCACGATGGACGTTTGGCCAGAAGAAAAAATTATCGTGCCCAACAGAGCCTGGTTTCTCTCAAGATTGTTTTTTCCTTCACTTGGTCAATTGGTGAAGTTTTCTCCTCGCCACTGTTGCCACTGGCCTGCTCGGATCGGGACTTGAGGAGCTGCGCTTCAGTAGATTTGCTCTTCAGTGTTTGAACTTTCAGCAGTGAAACTTAAACCACACTGAACTGAACTGAACTAAGCTGAACTAAACTCTGAAATCTGAACTTTACTAGAACATGTTAAGCTGCTTTGACACAATCTACATTGTAAAAAGCGCTGTATAAATAAACTTGAATTGAATTGAAGTAAAGGAATTAACCATCATTATTCAAATACATATTGCAACATTGCAACCAATTGTGAAGTAGCATGACTATTTTACCACTATGCTAAAGAATCTTACAGATGGAGAGCTATTGACTGGGATGCACTAGAAAAGAAACCAAAAAGCCTCTCTGGCGACATCCTTACATCCTTTATTTACAATCTCCTCACTGCTGCTATACAGCACTCATTTTCACGTGTGTTGTTATTCTGACCTGAAGTGACGAGCGCGTGGTTCCCTTCACCATTTTCAATGCACTTTACGCTCGCGCTCCCCTGCCTTCTTTTTTGTAACTAGCGACCATCAACCGTTATCTCAGAGGATGACAAACAGGTGAACCATTGCTGCAGCTCCAATGCTAACTTATGGAGAAAAGTAAAAATCCAAATACTGCAGTGTTTGGATGCGCTTTGTTTGTCTGAGGTAATTAGTCTGCCGTTATTACTGAAATGTGTATATTCCATATAAAGTGTGTAGCAGATTGGTTAGTTCTACTTGCATGAATCGCGGTGCGCTTGCGCCATTCTGGAAAAGTTCAGATGTTTTTCAACTAGGTGCACCTAGAAAATGTGCGTGCGTCACGTGTGCACCACTTGCACACCATGTGCGCGTCGCTCCCATATGCGTGTCGTGCAATTAGCAGGCCTCCATTGGAAATGATAAACTTGCATCCTAAGCTTTGGCATTGCTTTCAAGGTCACATTTTAATAAAACTATAGCCTTCATAGCGAAACTACATACCAAACTTTTTTTTTTTTTTTTTTTTATCGATATTGACAACGGTGCCCAGCCCTAGTTTATTATATTTAATGCAGATGCACTCTACAAAGTCATCATAATCAACACAAAATTATGTAAATTCTTTCCAAATAGAGTTATTAATTTTATCTGGTGGAATTATAACCATATCTCATAACCAGGCTTTTTCCTCATAAATGCAAAAATAAAATAAAATCAATCATGTTTGTTCTATAGTGAGCCAACTCTTATTCTTGATTAGCATTATTTCTTTTAGGTTGTGCAGTTTCATTCATAGAATTTCTACAAAGTATGTTGTAGACCAGTGTTTCCCAACCCTGTTCCTAGAGGCACACCGACAGTACATATATTGGATGTCTCTTTTGTCTGACCCATTCATTTCAGGTTTTGGAGTCTCTTCTAATGTTCTGTTACGACCCTAGTCTAGGGTCAAGGACGTAACATAAATAATGCACTCTATAAACAAATAACTTTTAAGAACCCTTAGTGTCGGGATCGTTTATTTGTCTTTTTTTTGTCGTTTTCTCTTTTCTTTTTTTAAACACCCAAAACGTGAAGCCTATACCTCGGAGAGGACCCACAAAGAAAATAATAAACAAAAAGTACACTCTATCTAAACACCCACAATAAAACTACCTACATCTTACAAAACAAATAACAGAAATAAAAATACAATACTAACCCTCACTTCCTACATATATATATATATAACAGGAGAAAATATTTACAATAAAGAAAAGTGTGGAGTCCAACCCCTACTGCTTCAACCGTGTATAAAACAATATTTTAGTGATAACAAAACCAAAACAAAACTTACAAGGGGGGAAACACTGGAGGGATAACAACAAGGGAACTAATTATACACACACAACACAGGAATACACAATTCACAACAAGTGTTATAATTTGTCCACTATTCAACCAACACGCCATCCAACTCCCTCTCCGCTCTCCCCGACCGTTCCACTTTTTAAAAGAGGCCCTCCGTCACTCCAGCCAATCCCCGGTGACGTCGCCGACGTAATTAAGGCGGACCTGTGACGCAGGAAAAAGAGAGAGAGAGAGAGAGACACGGGGGGGGAACATACACACACACAGACTTGCGAACGCAACAGTTCTGATTAGTTGATTCAGGTGTATTTGAATAGGAAGAGGTTGAAAATGTGTACAGTTGGTGTGCCTTCGGGAATAGTGTTGAGAAACTGCTGTAGTCTGTACACTAACATATTTTTTGGTCACATCCAATACCGCATGTTTATTTCCCTCAATTACACTACAAAAAATGTTTACTGGTTTAATAATATCTTTAATAACATCTCATTACTCTGTGGTTAGTTGTTTTGGTAAATAACGTCAGCATATACTTTCTCTGTTTTAAGTTTTTACTGCAAATGTCACATCTGTAACGCTGGAATTGCTTGTGTGTTTTTCAGGTAAACCGTCATGATTCCCATCACTGAGCTGCGGTATTTCGCGGACACCCAGCCAGCGTACCGGATCCTGAAGCCATGGTGGGACGTGTTCACAGACTACATCTCCATCGTTATGCTGATGATCGCGGTGTTCGGCGGGACGCTCCAGGTCACCCAGGACAAGATGATCTGCTTGCCCTGCAAGTGGGTGGTCAACCAGACGTGCAAACACCACCTCAACGTCAGCGTCCCGCTTCACACCGAGCCCAAAGGCATCCAATACGACCTCGACCGGCACCAGTACAACTACGTGGACGCCGTGTGCTACGAAAACAAGCTTCACTGGTTCGCCAAATACTTCCCATACCTGGTGCTCCTCCACACGCTTATCTTTCTGGCCTGCAGCAACTTCTGGTTCAAGTTTCCACGCACCAGTTCCAAGCTGGAGCATTTCGTGTCAATTCTGCTGAAGTGTTTCGATTCGCCCTGGACGACGCGGGCGCTTTCTGAGACCGTGGTGGAGGAGAGCGATCCCAAGCCGGCAGGGAAGATGAATGGCTCCATGGATAAGAAAGCCTCCAGTGTTAGCGATCAGGACGTGGAGGCGAGCGTCCCGATGCTGCAGAGGACCAAATCCAGGATCGAGCAGGGTATCGTGGATCATTCGGAGACCGGCGTGTTGGATAAGAAGGAAGGAGAGCAGGCCAAAGCGCTGTTTGAGAAGGTGGGTTTGAGATAAAGAAATTAATTAATTCATTTTCCATTGGCTTGGTCCCTGATTATCAGGGGTCGCCACAGTGGAATGAACCAATGAACTATTTTGGCATATGTTTTACATAGCGGATGCCCTTCCAGCCACAACCCAGTACTGGGAAACACCCATACGCACTCATTCGTGACTAGAACTAAGAAGATGGTTTTTGATTTTCGAGAGAGTAGACAAAGCAAAACTCATCCCACATTAATTAATGGGGAACAAATTCAGTTAGCAACAAATAATGAATATTTGGGTGTGATGTTGGACAATAAACTTAAGTGGGATTTATGGACTGACTGTAGGGAAAAGCTTTAACAGAGAATGTACTTCTTAAAGTAACTATTGTCTTTTATTGTTGACAACACATTGTTGATCATGTTTTAGAGTGCTTTTATTGAAAGTATTGCAACATTTTGTGTGATCTGTTGGTATGGAAATGCTTCTGAGGCCCAGAAGAGGTCACTGGGGAAGGTGGTAACAACAGACAGCAAGTTGTTGGGAATAAAACTAAAGAGCATTGATGGTATATACAAAGAAAGAGTACTAAATAAGGCTATCATGATTGTCAATGTTGAGAGACATCCTTTATCATACACCTTCCAATTGTTACCATCAGGTCGTCGATATTGTGTTCCCAGATGTGTAAGAAATAGGACAAAATTATCATTTAAACCGGGCCTCACAGTGGCGTAGTGGGTAGCACGTTCGCCTCACAGCAAGAAGGTCGCTGATCGCTGGTTCGAGCCTTGGCTGGGTCAGTTGGCGTTTCTGTGTGGAGTTTGCATGTTCTCCCTGTGTTGGCGTGGGTTTCCTCCGGGAGCTCCGGTTTCCCCCACAAGTCCAAAGACATGCGGTATAGGTGAATTGGGTAGGCTAAATTGTCTGTAGTGTATGAGTGTGAATGGGTGTGTATGGATGTTTCCCAGAGATGGGTTGCAGCTGGAAGGGCATCCGCTGCGTAAAACATATGCTGGATAAGTTGGCGGTTCATTCCGCTGTGGTGACCCCAGATTAATAAAGGGACTAAGCCGAAATTAAAATGAATGAATGAATCATTTAAACCTCAAGTAATTAAGTTTTTAAATTCCTCCTCTCTCAGTAGCAGTTGATTGCCAGTAGACTGGATATTCATTTAGAGTAGTAATACCATGTTTTTTAAATGATTTATTTATATAAATGCCAAATGTGAAATGTCAGATGTCTCTGGGTGTATGCTGCAAATGAAATTTCACTCACTAACTAACTAACTAACTAACTAACTAACTAACTAACTAACTAACTAACTAACTAACTAACTAACTAACTAACTAACTAACTAACTAACTAACTAACTAACTAACTAACTAACTAACTTCATGCTTTAAATGGAATATACACATTTCTGTAATAATGGTAGACTAATTACCTCAGACAAACACAGAGCACTTAAACACTGCAGTGCTTTTTTTTTTAATTGTCTTCATAAATACAACCTGTATCAGAGTTACAGCAAGGGTTTGGCAGTTTCTCATTCTTTGAGAAAACATTAGATCTTTTCCCGCAGTTTGTTTAACAGAAAGAAGATTTTTTTTTCAACACATTTCTATACATAGTTTTAATAACTCATTTCTAATAACTGATTTCTTTTATCTTTGCCATGATGACAGCACATAATATTTGACTAGATATTTTTCAGGGTACTAGTATTCAGCTTAGTGACATTTTAAAGACTTAACTAGGTTAATTAGGCAAGTTAGAGTAATTAGGCAAGTCATTGTATAACAGTGGTTTGTTCTGTGAACAATCGATAACGAATAGCTTAAGAAGCTAATAATATTGACCTTAATGTTTTTTAAAAAACTAAAAACTGCTTTTATTCTAGCCGAAAATAAACAAATAAGACTTTCTCCAGAAGAAAAAATATTATAGGAAATACTGTGAAAAATTCCTTGCTCTATTAAACTGAAAAAGAAAAACAAAATTCACAGCAGGGCTAATAATTTGGACTTTTTTCAACTATATAATTCTTTGTTTATTTTCAGGTGAAGAAGTTTCGCATCCACGTGGAGGAGGGCGACATCGTCCACCGTCTCTACATCCGCCAAATCATCATCAAAGTCATCCAGTTCCTCATCATCATCTGCTACACCATGTACTACGTGCACTACATCACCTTCAGCGTCACCTGCACAGTGGACATCGAGAGACTGACCGGATATCGCACGTACCACTGCGCTCATCCGCTAGCCACGCTTTTCAAGATCCTAGCCTGCTTCTACATCAGCCTGGTGGTGGTTTACGGCCTCATATGCATGTACACGCTATACTGGATCATTAGTCGTTCGCTTAAACGCTATTCATTCGAGTCTATCCGTGAAGAGAGCAGTTATAGCGACATCCCGGACGTCAAAAATGACTTTGCCTTCATGCTGCATATGATCGATCAATACGACCCGCTGTACTCCAAGAGGTTTGCTGTTTTTCTGTCGGAGGTTAGTGAAAACAAGCTGCGGCAGCTGAATCTGAATAACGAGTGGACTCTGGAGAAACTTCGACAGAGGATCACCAAAAACTCGCAGGAGAAGCTGGAGCTGCATCTGTTTATGCTGAGCGGGATTCCTGATACGGTGTTCGACCTGGTGGAGCTGGAGGTGCGTTGGGTTTTAATGTTTACAGAGTTTTTTTTTTTCAGCGATTTATCAGTGGTGGAAAGTGAAAAATCATACTTAAGTACAAGTACCATTACTTACCCAAAACTGTAGTGCAAGTTAAGGTTGTCCCGATACTGAAATTTTAAAAGCCTCCATTTCCCGCTAACATTTGAGCGCTGTTGAGCGCGTTCTTAAACAGAGCTGATTTGCCATTGTGCTCACGAGCTCAACATAAATGACTGTGATTGGCCATGAAAGTCATCAGTTCACCGAACTCACCGATGTTTACTCAACAGCGCTCAAATTTTAGCAGGAAATGGATGTTTTTAAAAGTTCAGTATCGATTGGTACCGAGTTCCAGTATCGTGACAACAGTAATAGATAGTGATGTGCCACTCTAATCTCTGAAAAATCTTACTCAAGTAAAAGTACCATTACTTACCCAAAAAATGTAGTGCGAGTAGAGTAAAAGTATCTATTGCAAATATTACTCAAAGTATGAGTAAAAAGTAGCCCTTTGAAAAGTACTCAAGAGTTGTGTTGTTTTTGGTGGCCTGTTTTATTTTTAGTCAAGTCTTTGTGTGAAGCTGACATGTTAGTTTTTATTAGTTTTAGTCACGTTCTTACTCTTTTTAGCCTAGTCAAGTTTTAGTCGACTAAAAGTCTGAGCATTTTAGTCTTATTTTAGTCAGAATCATCCGTGACTATTTTTGTCTAGTTTTAGTCGACGAAAACTGATGACATTTAGACCACTTTCCATCAATGAAAATTGAATTGTTCAATTCAATTCAATTCAAGTTTATGTATATAGCGCTTTTTACAATGTAGATTGTGTCAAAGCAGCTTAACATGTTCTAGTAAAGTCCAGATTTCAGAGTTGAAGTTCAGCTTAGTTCAGTTCAGTTCAGTTCAGTGTGGTTTAAGTTTCACCGCTTGAAAGTTCAAACACTGAAGAGCAAATCCACCGAAGCGCAGCTCCACAAGTCCCGATCCGAGCAGGCCAGTGGCAACAGTGGCGAGGAAAAAACTTCACCAATTGACGAAGTGAAGGAAAAAAACCTCGAGAGAAACCAGGCTATGTTAGGCACGGTTATTTTCTTCTGGCCAAACTTCCTGTGTGGAGCTGCAGTCTAGGCGCCGGGGCTGGAGAAGCTGGACGTCCATCATGGAAGTTGCAGGTGTGGGTAGGGCACCAGCGGGAGGTCAGGCTGGCCCACAGGATCAAGCGTAGACTTGTTCGTCACTGTAGCCTTTCAGGAATCAGTCTCATGCACTCCATTCCTCCATGAACACCACAGTATTGTAGTCTCTTTTTAGTAATGCAATTTTATTTAACCCAGTTAATACAATACAAGTACTTAGTTTATTTTCATTTTTCGGTGAACTATGCCTTTAAATAGCCAAAATTACAGTCATTTAAAGGGATAATTCACTTAAAAATGAAAATTTACCTCAAGTAGTATAGTTTTTTTAATGGAATAAAATATCCTGCTATTTAAAGTATTTATTTCTCAAATAACATAAGCAAAATAGAAAATTAATTCTCCTTTAAATAAGATAAATACTCAAATCAGGATTGGCAATATTGACAGATATTGATATTTCAAGTCAAGTCGAGCTTTATTGTCATTCCGCTACATGTGTGGACATACAGAGGGACGAAATGTTGTGTCTCGCAGGACAACGGTGCTACATGGATTAATCATAAATACAAACACAACACTGGACATAAGAGCTGTTATAAAAACCTATGCATAACTAACATTTATTATAAAATAGAATAAAATACTTAAACTATACACATAAGACAGGCTATACAAGTGCTTTTGCATGAGACTGAACAATGTTGTGCAGGATATTGTGCAAAAAAAGGTATTTAAGGTCTAATATTGTGCAAGAGATATTTAAGGTTGAAGCAAGCAGTGCAACATGATTGTGGTACATTTATAGTAAACATTGAGTCCTTGTAAGGTGGAGTTTAGATAAAGTGTCAGGTGCATAAGAGAGAAGAGGGTTTCTACAGGTGGTTTGTCAAGCCCACTCACCTGAATGAAGCACAATTTAAAAATGCACAGTGTTTCCAAGAGACATGGAGTGATTAAGAAAGTGTCTATAGTACAAATGTGCAACCTGGTGACCTGGAAGAGTCAGAGAGACATGGGGGTGTCCTTCCACAGGTGGTTTGTTTAGCCCACTCACCAGTATAGGACATACCCAGGATTGGCAATTTTGACAGATATTGATATTTTTAAGTTTTTTTTAACAAAATATTAAGCTATTTAATACAATAATTGTCACAAGGATGAAAAAAAAGTTGTATCAGTCAAAATCTTGTTGAGGGGCAAAATTAACACCAGTTTCAATGGTTAGTTCTCTCCAAAATGACAATTGTCATTATTCACTCATCCTTCACTTGTTTGTTTGTTTGTTTGTTTGTTTGTTTTTTTGTTCTGTTGAACAGAAGATATTTTGAAGAATGTTGGAAACTTCCATTGACTTCCATAGTATTTGATTTTCCTACTATGGTAGTCAATTTCCAACATTCTTCAAAGTGTCTTCTTTTGTGTATACAAATGCAAGTTCAGATCGGCTTCTTCTTTAGTTAGCATTTGATGCCCGAAGGTTGTGTTTTATTCTGTGCTTCGCAGCTGCAGGGGAAAGTCAGAGCTGTTTCCTCCCACAGGGCTGTCATGTTTTTTTTAACCCTATAATTGTAAAGGATGAAGTGTGTAATTTCAGTCTCATTAACTTCACCAAAGGAAACTGCACAGATAATGAGCTTTCTAGAGTCATATTGTCTATGCAATTCATCCAAAATAGTCCTGGTCCAATCACACATTATTTATTCTTTATATGCAGTTTAAGGGAAAATTATTACCGCTGTGAAATTAGCTTCATTTGTTCAAATATTTCCCAAGTAGTGTTTAATGGAGAGACAAAACATTCATTCATTCATTTTCGTTCGGCTTAGTTCCTTTATTAATCTGGGGTCGCCACAACGGAATGAACCACCAACTTATCCGGCATATGTTTTACGCAGCGGATGCCCTTCCAGCCGCAACCCATCTCTGGGAAACATCCATACACACTCACTCATTCACACACATACACGCACTCATACACTATGGCCAATTTAGCTTACCCAATTCACCTGTACTGCACGTCTTTGGACTTGTGGGGGAAACCGGAGCACCCGGAGGAAACCCACGCCAACACGGGGAGAACATGCAAACTCCACACAGAAATGCCAACTGACCCAGCCGAGGCTCGAACCAGCGGCCTTCTTGTTGTGAGGCGATTGTGCTATCCCCTGCGCCACCGCGTCGCCCAGAGAGAAACATATTTTTTAATATTTTAGTTTTAATAACACATTTTTAATAGGGCTGCACAATATATCGTTTCAGCATCGATATCGCAATGTGATCATTCGCAATAATCACATTGCAGGATCTGCGGTGTTGAGTTTGTATTATAGTTTATCATTTGCATGCGTTTTTAATGCCTCTAATTGTATAATGACTTTAAAAGCTTTCAGGTATGAGAAATTGTACCAATTGTAACCTAAACTATGATTAATTTTATTGAATTATTTTTATTTTAATCATTCAGTTACTGTACTTGAATACAGTTAGACTCTATTCAATTGTTATTTTCAAGCTTTTTCTTGATTGTATTTATAGATTTTAGTGTGTTGAAGTACAACACATGCAAATACAGAGAAACGCACTGCAAATAGCCCAGACTATAGCGGAAATGTGTCGGGGGACACCAAAGATTTTAACGACTGTTTATTAGATTGTTTTGGAGATGCACTCCCACTGCAGGATCATCCCAATCGATCTAACATTATACATTCTTTCCAAATAGAGATATTAAGTCTTATGGTGAGAGATATTAAGTCTTATTACTCATGTCACAATATATATCGCAAAATTTACAATTTTTTTAAGAGAGATTTTTCCAATATCGTGCAGCCCTAATTTTTAATCATTAGTTTCTTTTGTCTTTGCCATGATGACAGTACATAATATTTTACTAGTCATTTTGCAAGAGACTAATATTTAGCTTAATGTGCAATTTTACCTAGGTTAACTGGGTAAAAGAAATCACTTGGAGGGTAAAAAAATAAGAACATTAGCAGATTTTTAGCCAAACCAAAAGAAATAATACTTTCTCCAGAAGAAAAATATAATAGTAAATACTGTGGAGAAAAACTCATTGCTCTTTTAAACATCATGGAAATAAATAAAAAAACATCACTGGAGATAAATTTGTCTTCATAGATAGATAGATAGATAGATAGATAGATAGATAGATAGATAGATAGATAGATAGATAGATAGATAGATAGATGTATAGATGTATAGATAGATGTATAGATGTATGTATAGATGTATGTATAGATGTATAGATGTATGTATAGATATGTATAGATGTATGTATAGATATGTATAGATATAGATAGATATGTATAGATATAGATAGATGTATGTATAGATATAGATAGATGTAT
>CAIGQW010000399.1:2824261-2842431 GCA_903798125.1 Danio choprae | reverse complement strand
ACAAAACATACAATTTTTAGCATAACATTCGTTCATTTAGCAAACATTCACAAAAGTAAAATGATTAGCATGAAGGTCCATCTCTAAACATGACATCAAATCAACGGCGTAATATTTTTATTATGAAGCCCCGCCCCTAAACATAACCATCAAATAAAGAAAATCGTATGAGATCGTACAAATTCCTATGAATTTGCGGATAATTTGCCTAAAACGTGTGTAGCTGTGTAAATTGCTGTGTGATTGTGTTGATGCACTCACTTTTTAACACATTCTCCTTCACAAACACACATATTTCGCAAGGTCAAGTCGTTAATGTTGTACTGCCCCCTACAGGCACGGAGGGCATGCGAATGACGTCGGCGGTGTTGTAGTGAGTGCCTATGTTAAAGCAGTGGCATTATGGGAATGCGTAGATATAACAAGCAATATGTGATCTGTGTATTATTTTACTTCCAGCCAGGGAAGGGTTGACTGTTTATGAATGTGCCAGATGAGTTACCGACTATGTAAATGTACATGCCAAAAAAAGGTCATATACGAAATCTACTACTTGTATAAATATATGCTTTTAAAGACTACGGATGCCACAAATGTCTTGCTGAAATCTTACACTCCTCAGACTCTACTTACAGATTAAGAAGCTACAAACTTGCGTACTCTTATTTCCAGCAAAAGTTTGGATCAGGTGACCTGCACCGTCAAGTCTGATCGGTCGACTTCTCAAAGGGAATGATGACGTCATAATGACTGTTATCGCACAGTTTCCCATCTATAGGCCTTAACTCTCTCTCTGAGCTGTGTGCTGGAGCTCATCTCAAAGACTAAGTGTACGTTTTACGTTTATAAGTTTTATAATTTTACAAAAAAAAAAAAAAAGAGCAAGAAAGGACAAAAAGAAAACACAGACTCATGCAAACCTTTGCCGCGTTTGCAAGTTAAACAATCCTATGCGTTAATATATCTTCTTTTTTATATATATATATATATAAGTGTATGTTTATATGATTTTATGAGGATTGCCTAATGTACGCAGTATGGCTTTAAACCAAACCAAGTAAAGATTTGTGATGAACACTCAGATGTTTTCATGTGTTTAATGTCACAATGACAGGATATTATAGATGGATGGATGGATGGATGGATGGATGGATGGATGGATGGATGGATCTTAACAGATGCACTCCCCCCCCGAAAAAAGGTTTATTTTTACTTAGCAAACATAACATTCTAACTACATAAATTTTTCATAGAAATAAATACCCTTAGTTAACACAGATTGATTGTATACGATTAGCTCTCATTCAAAACGGCAAGCATCAAAATGCAAATATTGATATAAATAGTGTGTTGTCCCATTGATTAAAGTGATTTTTATTAATAAAACCATAAAATAAGATTTATTTTCTTTGGCAACTAGCAGTTTATGCGTGTATTTATTATTTATATATATATATATATATATATATATATTGACCAAATGATGCCAATCAAAAAGTAAAATAGTACTCATATAATAATATATACTTTTTTGTTGCTTTAATTTGATTGTCATTCTCATATACAAGTTGCTTTATAATAAGCTTCTGACAAATAATTAAGTGTGTGTGTGTGTAATGTGAAAGCATATTTTGATTTAATTTGTTGAAATATAACTTAAATATGATTTTAGTTACACTCACCAGACACTTTATTAAGTACACCTGTCCAACTGTTTGTTAATGAAAATTTCTAATTAACCAACATGGCAGCAACTCAGTGCCTTTAGCCATGCAGACATGGTCAAGACGATCTGCTGCAGTTCAAACCGAGCATCAGAATGGGGAAGAAAGGTGATTTAAGTGACTTTGAACGTGGCATGGTTGTTGGTATTGGAGTATTTCAGAAACTGCTGATCTACTAGGATTTTCATGCACAACCATCTCTAGGGTTTACAGAGAATGGTCTGAAAATTAGAAAATATCCAGTGAGCGGCAGTTCTGTGGGCGCAAATGCCTTGTTGATGCCAGAGGTCAGAGGAGAATGGCCAGACTGGTTCCAGCTGATAGAAAGGCAACAGTAACTCAAATAACCACTCGTTACAACCGAGGTCTGCAGAAGAGCATCTCTGAATGCACAACACGTCCAGCCTTGAGGCAGATGGGCTACAGCAGCAGAAGACCACACCGGATGCCACTCCTGTCAGCTAAGAACAGGAAACTGAGGCTACAATTGGCACAGGCTCACCAAAGTTGGACAATAGAAGATTGGAGAAACGTTGCCTCGTCTGATGAGTCTTGATTTCTGCTGCAACATTCGGATGGTAGGGTCAGAATTTGGCGTCAACAATATGAAAGCATGGATCCATCCTGCCTTGTATCAACAGTTCAGGCTGGTGGTGGTGTAATGGTGTGGGGGATATTTTCTTGGCACACTTTGGGCCTATTAGTACCAATCGAGCATCAGAACGATCAGAGCAATCAGCCTACCTGAGTATTGTTACTGACCATGTCCATCCCTTTATGACCACAGTGTATCCATCTTCTGATGGCTACTTCCAGCAGGATAACTCGCCATGTCATAAAGCGCGAATCATCTCAGACTGGTTTCTTGAACAAGTCAATGAGTTCACTGTACTCAAATGGCCTCCACAGTCACCAGATCTCAATGCAATAGAGCACCTTTGGGATGTGGTGGAACGGGAGATTCACATCATAGATGTGCAGCCGACAAATCTGCAGCAACTGCGTGATGCTATCATGTCAATATGGACCAAAATCTCTGAGGAATATTTCCAGTACCTTGTTGAATCTATGCCACGAAGGATTAAGGCAGTTCTGAAGGCACAAGGGGAACCCGGTACTAGTAAGGTGTACCTAATAAAGTGGCCGGTGAGTGTATATGCAAATTGACTAGTATTATTTAGTTTTGTTTATAAACTTAGAATTTTTGTATTGTACACTACACGGTAATTAAAGTGACCACCAGGTTACATTTATTATTGTATGTAATATCCACATATTAGTTATTTCTTATTGTATTCGTTTGTATTATATTGTATTATATCTTATTGTATAGCCAGACATGGCATTATCTACCAAAAATGACCCAGACATTTACACACACACACACACACACACACACAGACACACCTTGTGTCCCGTGAACACTGAGCCTTTCTTCTTTTTAGTGGGGAGTAAATCCACATAAAAGCTCCCATTCACTTCCCTCTCTTTCTGTCAGTGAAATCCAAACACAATCTCAAGCAACTCCAGCACTTGAAACTTCCTCAGACCTGAATGTATGAAGGCAATTTGTTGTTTTCTAATTCCAAACGCCTCACAGCTCCATAAACGTGAAGGCCTTACGGTGTAAAGCATTGTGTTCAATTGTGGCTGTTCGACTGTCTACTGTTATACCGTGTGATTTGAAATCGGGTTTGTGGTTTTGAATTGATGCACTGCTAGATTATCACCATGTCTAGAAAGTTTCACTTCCTCCAGATCATCAGCGGTAAAGCAGACTAGAACAACAACAGTAGAGAGGAGGAGAGAAGAAACTCCCTCACTCTGTGTGATGCGGGCGACACCTGCGGGTCAACAGGTGAACTACAACACACAAACGATTCAAGTGGGATAGAAGAAGGGAGAAGTTCACGTTTAAAAACTAAATCTCCCTCAGACGTACCATCCAAGACAGCTCTTTCTTTTAAGTACGTTGAAAGTTAAACATTCATTCATTCATTCATTTTCATTTCGGCTTAGTCCCTTTATTAATCTGGGGTCGCCACGGCGGAATGAACCGCCAACTTATCCAGCATATGTTTTACGCAGCGGATGCCCTTCCAGCCGCAATCCATCACTGTGAAACATCCATATATACTCATTCACACACACACTACGGACAATTTAGCTTACCCAATTCACCTATACCGCATGTCTTTGTACTGTAGGGGAAACCGGAGCACCCGGAGGAAACCCACGCCAACACGGGGAGAACATGCGAACTACACACAGAAATGCCAACTGACCCAGCCGAGGCTAGAACCAGCGACCTTCTTGCTGTGAGGTGATCATGCACTGCGCCACCGTGATGCCCGACAGTCAAACAGGGATTATAGCATACAGGGATTTAGCAGGGATTTCTAAACGTTGTCTAAATATTGGCTTAATTGTTGTTTTTTGGGCGAGCTATTCATTATAGCCTATATCAGTTACACTTTATTTCGTGTTCTTGTTAAGGTGTAGCTATTCATGTAACTATAATTACATATGGTGTGCGTTAGAATGGGAATTAGGTTTAGCTGCATGTAATTATGCATAATTTTATAAGTACTACAATAAGTACATGTTCATTCATTCATTCATTCATTCATTCATTTTCTTGATGAATGCCGGGGCTCGAACCCGTGACCTTCTTGCTGTGAGGTATTTATTTATATATTTAATACATATATTATGTATAAATACATTAGGGCCATTTAATACATTATATTATATATAAATACATATATGTTTATTTGTCTTATAGCTCTCCTGTCAACATTTTAATTCTTTCAAAAATATTTCCAGAGGGTGACTTAACGGAGAGAAGACATTTTTTTACAACATAATAGTTTTAATAACTAATTTCTAACAACTCATTTGTTTTACCTGTGTTGCAAGCTACTAATATTCAGCTTAAAGTGCAGTTTAAGGCTTAACTAGGTTAATTCAGCAAGTCATTGGACAACAGGGGTTTGTTCTGTAATGAATTGGGAAAAGGAAAAATCTTAAGGGGGCGAATAATGTTGACCCAGTGGTCAAAAACAGCTTTTATTCCAGCCAAAGAAAAAAGACTTTCCCCAGCCAGAAGGAAAACATATATCAGGAATAAAATACTGGATAAAATAACGGAAATATTTGAAAAAGAATACAAATTACACATATATATAGGGGAATAACAATATGACTTTAGCTTTGTGTGTGTGTGTGTGTGTGTGTGTGTGTGTGTGTGTGTGTGTGTGTGTGTGAGTATGTGAAGTGATGGTGTGTGTAAGAGAGAAGTGGGGTATGTGTGTGTGTGTTAGGGACATGCGGATGATTAGCTTTCACTCCATTATGGTTAAACTCTTCAGCGCTTTGATATTGAGGGTCCCTTGCCACAATGATGTAGACTAATAAACACACAGGATCCCTGTCCTTAAACAGCATTTAAATATAAAACAAATATTTATATAATTGTAACTAATATTACGAAGTGAATGAACTGAATGGCTGAATGAACAATAGTTTCGATAGCTTCAGTTTACTTTCTGGCTAAAAAGCGCTTGTTTTCCATCAATAACTTTCTTCGACCCTTGAACATATCTTTTGAGGGGTTTATTTTTACATGCACAAATAACAGCAGCCTAAACAACAGAACACCGTGGTCTAATCTTACCTGCAGTGCTTCTGTGAGAGGAATACATTCATTTATATAAAATCAACAAACAGGAATATGATTGACTACAGCCGATCCTTATCACTAATCATTAGCTAGCCTATCAGATCATTCCAAAAGTACTATAAATATCCTGACTAAATCTTCATTCCCTATCTTATCACAAGCACTTAAAGCATACATACTGAATCAATTCTCAGTGTATAAAAAATAATAATAAAAAAAACACACACAAACTGGGGGCTCTCGAGAAATCCCTGATCTCGTATCCCTCCTAATGCTCTTTGACCAGGCGGGAACCTTGGGCTCATCTATCTCCGAGCTCAGGGTTCTCTCCCGGGACAGCATGCCAAACCTGCTATCATAGTTGAGCATTATCTAAGTGTGAAGTCTTGAAACTCCGGTAAAACATTATTGTGAATTCGAAATTGAAAAACACCACTGAAAGGGGCTCCGTTTGGTCAAGTTTACCTGCTTTCAGCTTAATTGTCCAACATGTTTACAGCAATGTCACGGTGTTTAAAAAACAGAACATTGTTATTGGCCTACTGTATGAAGCAAATAAAATAAATCATCTATAACAATCCATTTTTGCATCTGGTTTAAATACACTGTGAACAGCAGCTACGCTAATTATTTTCTTTATTTTCTATTTCCACCTGGGGATACTCATCCTGAGGTCCCTACAGATGCAGCGCCATTGATGCGATCCAAGACCTGTGAAGAGATGATCTTAAGGTATCCTGGACCAGGCCGTATCCCGAGCTGATGCTGTGGTGGTCATGGAGGAATGGAGTGCATGAGACTGATTCCTGAAAGGCCACAGTGACAAACGGGTCCACGCATTGATCCTGTGGGCCAGCCTGACCTCCCGCCAGTGGCCTACCACACCTGCAGCTTCTCCACGATGGACGTCCAGCTTCTCCAGCCTCCGGCGCCTAGACTGCAGCTCCACACAGGAAGTTTTGCCAGAAGAATAATGGTCGTGCCCAACAGAGCCTGGTTTCTCTCTAGGTTTTCTTTCCCCCTTCACTTGGTCAATTGGTGAAGTTTGTTCCTCGCCACTGTTGCCACTGACCTGCTCGGATCGAGACTTGTGGAGCTGCGCTTCGGTGGATTTGCTCTTCAGTGTTTGAACTTTCAGCAGTGAAACTTAAACCACACTGAACTGAACTGAACTAAACTGAACTAAACTCTGAAATCTGGACTTTACTAGAACTTGTTAAGCTGCTTTGACACAATCTACATTGTAAAAAGCGCTATATAAATAAACTTGAATTGAATTGAATAAAACGAAACACAGCGTCACATCATTTGTTTTGGGAAATGAATAAGCAGTGTCTCAGCGTCTATATGAAAGCATCTGGCTGTCAGTCTTTGACATGACTGGACTTTGCTCCTCAGCACCCCCACACCTTGATGCTCATGACAGGATTAGCATGTGTAGTTATCTTTTTTTTTAAGTGAGGTGTAAATCGCAGTCATGCATGAATGAATGATATTTTTGCACGTTTACACATAATAATCCATGTTCACATCGCACAATACTGAAACCGCACGTCAAAATAACACATTGTCAATATTTTTAAGTCCATGCCTTATTTAGGGAAGCCGAGCTCCCCGTAGATCGCACCCTGCCATCCTTCACAGGACAGAGTTTAACCGGTTTACCCTGAAAACGAGTTCACAGAGTCACGTGTTTACCTTTAAAAGTTCACCTGAACCCTCATCGACTGAGTTATGAATGTACACCTGAGTTTGCTTCATTGCAGTGAAAGAGTTAATGTTCAAAATCCAATTATTGCATCACCATGGTTACAGTTTAATCGTATTTGACCTGGTGCAACCACGTGGTTATTTGTAGAGAGGGAGAGATTTGAGAGAGTCAGCCTTCATTCCAGCCCTCCTCTCTCAGGCTGTCTTCGTCAACATGGATGTTTTGACAGATCAAGACGTGCAAAAGGTAAGAATCTACCTCAAAACTGCCACCATAACGCTTAAATACTTTATATTTGGTTGTTTGTGTGTGCACGATGAATTCAGAAACGAGTGTAAACACATGTACGCTCGCAAGATTATCTTGCTATTCGATGACAGTCAGTGTTTCTCGCGTCTTTAAAGTAAACGTGTTGTTAGATTTGTGTATGTTCAGAAGCACACACTGCTTAAGAAACGCGAAAGCACGTGCGGAATTACTTTTATTCAAGTGTTACGTAATTCACTACAGAACTGGGCGTGCAGGAGGAAGGGAATGTGAAGGGGGCGTAAAAAGGGGCGGGGCCTGCTTAAATAATGTGGTATAAAGCACAAAGAGTGCCTATTAATTGCTATTATAAAGAATACTTTACTATTATTTTGGTACATGTTCAATTTCAGACATGTATTTTTGCTCCTTGTATCTTCAAAAGCAAACTATGTTGATGACTTGGCTATTAAAAATGTTGATTATTAATTATTTCAGAGTAAGCTTTGAAAAATGTAACTTCGAAATGTTTAAACTGGGATCCAGGGACCCGCTGAAGGGAACTAGGGGTCCTTGTAATTTTTGGGACAAAAATGTAAGTTTTAAATGAATAAATAAATATAAGGGCAGCACGGTGGCGCAGTGAGTAGCGCTCTCGCCTCACAGCAAGAAGGTCTCTGGTTCGAGCCTCGGCTGGGTCAGTTAGGCATTTCTGTGTGGAGTTTGCATGTTCTCCCCGTGTTCGTGGCTGGGTTTCCTCCGGGTGCTCCGGTTTCCCCCACAAGTCCAAAAGACATGCGGTATAGGTAAATTGGGTAAGCTAAATTGTCCGTAGTGTATGTGTGTGAATGGAAGTGTATGGGTGTTTCCCAGTGATGGGTTGCAGCTGGAAGGGCATGCGCTGCGTGAAACATATACTGGATAAGTTGGCGGTTCATTCCGCTGTGGCGACCCCAGATTAATAAAGGGACTAAGCCGAAAAGAAAATGAATGAATGAATAAAGAATGAGGGCGACATGGTGGCTCAGTGGTTAGCACTGTCGCCTCACAGCAAGAAGGTCGCTGGTTCGAGTCCCTTCGGGTCAGTTGGCATTTCTGTGTGGAGTTTGCATGTTATCCCCGTGTTGGCGTGGGTTTCCGTGTTGGCGTGGGAATGAAAGTATGGGTGTTTCCCAGTACTGGGTTGCAGCTGGAAGGGCATCTGCTGTGTTAAACATATGCTGGATAAATTGGCGATTCATTCCGCTGTGGCGACCCATGATGAATAACAAAAAATTTTGGGATACACATTACAATACAATATAATAAAACAGTAAAAAAGAAGTTGGCTAATCTGATGTTTTTAATAATTATAAAATATTGAGCATTTAAATAAAATAAGTGAGTATTTAAAAATCTGATTTAAAAAATAATTTCATTTGAAACAATAATAAGAAGTTATTTAAAATGTCAATAAACTTGCATATACTACAATGAGCTGAAAAAAGTAATGTTACCCGAGTCATTTATGATATTAATCTTTCACTACGTCTTTCCAAAAATACATCTTTAGATGCTCTTTTCATCTGTATAGGTTTTTTCTATCAAGATAATTATATATTATACATGTAGTTATTTATACATGTATTTATTATTCATTCATTCATTTTCTTTTCGGCTTAGTCCCTTTATTAATCTGGGGTCGCCACAGCGGAATGAACCGCCAACTTATCCAGCATATGTTTTACACAGCGGATGCCCTTCCAGCTGCAACCCATCACTGGGAAACACCCATACACACCTATTACACTCATACACTACGGACAATTTAGCTTACCTAATTCACCTATACCGCATGTGTTTGGACTGTGGGGGAAACCGGAGCACCCGGAGGAAACCCACGCAAACACGGGGAGAACATGCAAACTCCACACAGAAATGCCAACTGACCCAGCCGAGGCTCGAACCAGCGACCTTCTTGCTGTGAGGCGAGAGCGCTACCCACTGCGCCACCGTGCTGCTCTTATATTTATTTATTATATGTATTTATATTATAACTATAAAGAATGTTCCACTGATCAAAAATATAATTGTTCCTGCAAACGTTTATGGAACATTTGAATAATATTCAGACCTTATGGCAGCATTGTTTATAAATCTTCTAGTAATAAAAAATCTGTCTAAATTATATGTGCGTAGAACTTGTCATAGAAAATAATGCATAATCATAAAAATATGATTATAAATCATTTAATTATATCTGTGTAGAATTTGTAATATTGTCATTATTTGTTTTAATAAATTATTATTATTATTTTCATTCAAATATTAATAATAATAATGTGTAATTATCTAAAAATTGACTTGAATGTCAAGTTTAATGTTTCAGACAAAACAATGAATAAATGTTTTGTGTTTTTGTTCATCAACATTCATTCATTCATTCATTCATTTTCCTTCGGCTTAGTCCTTTTATTCATCAGGGGTCGCCACAGCGGAATGAACCGCCAACTTATCCAGCATATGTTTTACTTGTACAGCATATGTATTTACAGTACTGGGAAACACACACACACACACACTATGGCCAATTTAGTTTATTCAATTCACCTATAGCGCAGGAAACCCACGCCAACACGGGGAGAACATGCAAACTACACACAGAAATGCCAACTGACCCAGCCGGGACTCGAACCGGCGACCTTCTTGCTGTGAGGCCAAAGTGCTAACTGCTGAGCCACCATGTCGCCCTGTTCATCAACATACTGAGGACATTTTTAAAAAAGCCATCAAATGTTTTGCTGTCATCACTGGAAGAGCATTTCTTCATCATATCTCTAACTGAGTAAATCACATGTGTGTTTAGTTCCGGGACGAGGGCTATCTGGTGCTGGACGGCCTTCTGTCTCCAGAGGAGTGTGATGCCTTACGGGGACGCATGAGTGAGATTATCGAGCGCATGGACGTTCCTGAACACTGCAGGACACAGTTCTCCACCGACCACGACGAGCAGCTGAAGACGCAGGTAAACTCTGTCTCAATACCCACAATGCATCATCATCTTCAACATCATCATCCTTGTGCATTTGCAGTAGTGTCATTATGAATGTTCTTCTATGCCTTATTGTCCACATGCATCCACATTTTGATGGGTAAAGATGCAGGTAAGACTGTATGTACATGCATTTTAATGCTGCTGGTGGAGTTCAGTATCTTAGCATTAGAGGCACAGTATGTAATTCTAGCCACTAGAGGGTGTGTGTTCACAACAAACAAAGGCGGAATTTGATGAGGCCGTGACTAAGGCCATGTCTAAATGTACATGGATATATATATTTTTTTATTTATTGTGACGCAATTCCTAGAGAAAAAGAATATTAAATGAGAAAACAGTGGGCGTGGCTTGTTTTGTTTTTTTACCGCGAGCTGATTGGATGTAGTAAAGTAGGCATTTCATTCAGAAAGATGGCGAAAGGGTTTGGAGAGAGCCAATACAACCTAACAGACTCCTCCTCCTCCTCCTCCTCCTCACCATTTCTGTTTGTTGTATAAACTGACAGCTGGAGGGGGGTGGTTAAGTATGTTAGCCACGCCCAATACCTCAGACAGACCTAATCTGAGAATTGAACTGGAAACCAACAGGAAGTGCATTTTCAGATTTCAATGAAAGATTAAAAGGGAAAGCATTTTTCTTTCTTAATGACATGCCCAGATGAGTTGTTCACCACAAAACTAGCAATGTGAGCTGACAAAATCAGTATTGTTAGTTTTGATATCTTTTGTACTTTAAGGGCACGCCGAACCAACAGGGGGCGATAATGACACTTTTATGCTGGATTCACACCAAGCACGGAATTAAGTATTTTGGTGAGTAAATTGCATACAAGGCAATGCAAACGTGAGAACAGAGGCGGATTACTATCCCGCAGTGCGAACGATTCCACGTTTAGTGTGAACCCAGCCATGTTGGCCAATCAGAAAGGAGAAAACAGTGCAAATGCTGACATCATGTGGCAAAAACTGTGGTTCTAACGACCACACTGTTCCCGGAGTTTCGGAAAATCTTCACCCTGGCTGGAGTTTTCAGAAACTTTCGGTTTTAGTCACCCAATACTCTGTTTTGGTGTGGACAAACAGCGAACAGTTTGTTGTGTAGTAAAAAGTGTGGTTTTGAAAATACTCATGTTTGTGTGGACAGGGCCTGAGTGTGGAATCATGGGAGTTGTGGTCTTCATTACATTCTATGGGACTCCTGCAGAAATCATGATATGACTAGGAACTATAGTCTCATTCTGGCGTAATTATATTGGTGTAAAATAGCTGCAGCAGGCACAATGGTATTACGCAGATTCTAACTGGTGGTGCTAGTGGCTATTTTATTTGTTTGTTTATTTAACAGGGGCAATACATTGACATTGTTATACAAAGACAACCGATGCCGATACAAAGGGCATGTAGCGTGAAGCTAATTTGCAGCCCTCGTCCCTGGTTAGGCTTTACATAAAAAAATAAATAATTAAAGCTGCAAGCAGCGATAAAAGGGACCTCGCACCCGGGCTCACCGCCGCCCGGTGGCCACAGGATGACAGAGTACATAAAAAAAATAAAATAAATAAAAAAACGGCCGACACAGTGGCTCAGTGGTTAGCACTGTCGCCTCACAGCAAGAAGGTCGCTGGTTCGAGTCAGTTGTAAAACATATGCTGGATAAGTTGGCGGTTCATTCCGCTGTGGCGACCTCTGATGTATAAAGGGTCTAAGCCGAAGGATAATGAATGAATGAATTAAATTAAAAAACATAATAATACAACAAACGTGTGTACAGACCCACAAACATAAAATGTAAGTCCATCTGCTTTCAGGCGCTGCGTAGCGTAATATCATTGCCCCTGCTGCAGCCATTGTACAGCAACAAAGTTCCTTGATTATTACACCAGTATTAGAGTATAGTTGTTAGCCATATCAGCCTAGAAAAAAGCAACTTTTCATTTTACATCAGCCTTAGTACACAGTGAAGAGAAGAGTCAAGCTTTAAATACGAAAAAATTCAATCAAAACTCTGATCATTTTTAAACGAGATGCTAATGGTCTAATCCAATTCAATGATCTATGCTAAGCTAAGCGAAAAGTCCACAGAATGGCAAGCTGTTTATCTCTGGTGGTGCTGTAAAATAAGCCTATTTTCTCCCCAAAAAGTGGAATGTTTCAACTCAACAAATCTGACTGGCTGAACCGTGGCATAAACAAAACGCTATTGACTATTTAAAAAGTAGGAGGAGCTACTTGACATGCCCCGCCCTTTTTTCCATATTTCAGTTCAAATGACATCAAACCCGCACATTTAAAGCCTCTTCAGGGAAGCTTTAAACGTCCTGCTGGAAAGAAATGTGTAAAAAAATCAATCATGTTTCGCGTTTGTCCAGGGAAACGCCGATTATTTCATCACCAGTGGAGATCAGATCCGTTTCTTCTTTGAGAAAGGAGTGTTTGATGATAAAGGTTTGTGTTTCAGTTGTTTTGTTTGTTGTGTAGAGATGAGGAAATTCATCCTGTAATAAAACGCTTGTGTTTTCAGGAGAGTTCATCGTGCCGAGAGAACAATCCCTGAATAAAATCGGCCATGGTGGGTGTTTAAGAGGACAGATCATGAAAATATGAACATTTGCTGATCATTTATTCACTCTCAAGCCATACAAGAGTAAATGAACACCAATTGCTCATTTAGGCCTAGTTCACACTACAGGATTTTAAGCCCGATTTGGAAGTTAATGAGCTCGCCGACAGATCGGGCTGTGATCGGGGAAAGATCTGGGAGTGCTCGACAGTCTTTATGTGTGAACTACTAACACCTTGCCAACACCTCGCAGACTAAAATCCAATATCTAGCATGCTAAATATTCCAGACCAGTCGGCCGACTCGACCCCACGCGCAGTCAGATGTAGTGACGAGCTGCAGCCAATGAGAGAGCATGAGCTGAATGGCCGTTGTGTTCAGGAGCTCAACAGAAACTTCTGTGATTGGCTAGAATGGGCATCAATGCACTTGCTTCACTCTGTGTTTACACGGACACGAGAGTAGGCTACATTAACTGTGCAACTACAATTCTATAACTATTAGAATTACCATAGCATTCATTCTGACTGTTCTCATATAAGACGTCATATTGTCACGTCATATTTACATCCAAAGCTTCTGTTGAGATATTAAAATTAAGTGGCGAGGAAAAAAACTTCACCAATTGACAAAGTGAAGGGAAAAAAAAACTTTGAGAGAAACCAGGCTCTGTTTGGCACGATCATTATTCTTCTGTCCAAACTTCTTGTGTGGAGCTGCAGTCTAGGCGCCGGAGGCTGGAGAAGCTGGACGTCCATCGTGGAGAAGCTGCAGGTGTGGGTAGGGCACCGGCGGGAGGTCAGGCTGGCCCACAGGATCAAGCGTAGACTTGTTTGTCACTGTGGCCTTTCAGGAATCAGTCTCATGCAGTCCATTCCTCCATGACCACCACAGCATCAGCTCGGGATATGGCCTGGTCCAGGATACCTTTGGATCATCTCTTCACAGGTCTTGGATCGCATCATTGGCGCTGCATATTCTGTAGGGGCCTGTAGTCTGTATAGTCTGTATATTTAAAGCTTTCAGAGGTGTTTGAATCGCTGTCAGTGACGTGATCAGCACACAAGCAGCCAATAGTGTTCAGCTTTTTCTGCCAGCTCCTCCCTCAACATTTCATTGGCATTTCAGTGTAGCGTGACCCCCCTCTTGTGGATCATTTACGTCGCATCGCGTAGTGTCAACACCACAGTGATTTAAAGTCACAAAATCAAGTCATGTAGTGTGAACAGAACAGCGATCTGCCGATGTTTAAAGTCATGTAGTGTGAACTAGGCTTTAGAGGTGAACTGTCGCTTTAAGAAATATTTAAGATATTCTTATTTAAAAACACCGTATGGTCTAATATATTTGCTTTTCTTCCCCACAGCTCTGCATGCTTATGAGCCGCTGTTTAAAAGAGTCACCCACTCACCCAAAGTCCAAGTAATGTCAAACATTCATGGAAGAACTCTTATTTTGTAGCATCGTTTGTTTTAGTCAAAGATTTATGCCCCAAAAGCCTCTTCGAAACGAAATCTTTGATTGAAAATGTTTTATTTTTAACTAAATCTATTAAAAACGGCGAATGAATAAATAAATAAAGCATTCTATGCAAATAGTCAAATAAAGAAGTGAAAATAGTGGCTAAAACTATAACCAGAATAAACTATTCTGAAAATATAAAAATTAATAAATTATAAATTAATAAATTATAAATTTATTATATTCAAATAATGAACAGAAGAATCATAATACAGATTAGAGCTCATAGAAAAATAATGAAATGATCATAGCACATTAAACTTGAAAAATAAAAATAAATAAATCAATCAAAAGTGGGCAGCACGGTGGCGCAGTGGATAGCGCTCTCGCCTCACAGCAAGAAGGTCACTGGTTCCAGCCTCGGCTGGGTCAGTTGGTGTTTCTGTGTGGAGTTTGCATGTTCTCCCCGTGTTGGCGTGGGTTTCCTCCGGGTGTTCCGGTTTCCCTCACAAGTCCAAACACATGCGTATAGGTGAATTGGGTAAGCTAAATTGTCCATAGTGTATGTGTGTGAATGAGTGTGTATGGATGTTTCCCAGTGATCGGTTGCAGAAGGGCATCCGCTGCATAAAACATATGCTGGATAAGTTGGCGGTTCATTCCGCTGTGGCGACCCCAGATTAATAAAGGGACTAAGCCGAAAAGAAAATGAATGAATGAATAAATCAAAAGTGGGCAGCACGGTGGCGCAGTGGATAGCGGTCTCACCTCACAGCAAGAAGGTCGCTGGTTCGAGCTTCGGCTGGGTCAGTTGGCATTTCTGTGTGGAGTTTGCATGTTCTCCCCGTGTTGTCGTGGGTTTCCTCCGGGTGCTCTGGTTTCCCCCACAGTCCAAACACATGCGGTATAGGTCAATTGGGTAAGCAAAATTGTCCATAGTGTATGAGTGTGAATAGGTGTGGTTCATTCCGCTGTGGCGACCCCAGATTAATAAAGGGAATGAGCCGAAAAGAAAATGATTGAATGAATGAATAAATCAAAAATTAATACTACAACTATCATTGAAATTATAATAACAACTGTTATATAAAAGCTATATAGATTATTTGAAAAAGACTAAAAATGTCGAAACAAATGCACTAAAACTTACATGATGAATAATGAAAATACAACAATGAAAACAAAATTGTAATTATTATTATTACTTAAACTATTGGTGTAAAAATGATCAGAGCATTTCTTACTATGGGGACATGAAAATGTCTGTGCTACTACAATTAGAAAACCCATAATGCTAACTTGGTCATGTGAAGCACATCTTTAGTCTCCTTCCCGGCATACTGCCATAGAGGCAACGTTATGCTTTTTAGTTGAATCATTTCAGGATTGCCTTCAACAGGCTTTGAAAATTATTTTAAGAGTTCACACTTAGATATTGCTTGACGCTATTAGTAGGTTTGGCATGCTGTACCGGGAGAGAACCTTGAGCTTGGAGATAATTGAGTCCAGGGCCCCCGCCTGGTCAATTAGCATGTAAGGGGGTCCGAGATTAGGTGGGTCTCGAGAGCTCCCCATGGTAAAAGGAGGAGATGGTGTGGAAGGGGGGATTCTTCCAAAACAAAGATAAAGCAGCAAGGTGAAATCAGTCTATTTATGTATTGTAGGCTTGGATCAATGTGATTGGATTATTGCCGATTACGGATGTGAGACCTGCCACGATCAATCGTATCATGTGCTCCTGTCGAAATTACTTTGTAAAACTTCACTTCAAAATAAATGTATGTATTCAAAAACAAAATAAACCTGACAAAAGCACGTCATAAAACTATTAAAACAAACAAAAAGGAAATATTCTAATTATAAATATTAACGGGCCTCACGGTGGCGCAGTGGGTAGCACGTTCGCCTCACAGCAAGAAGGTCACTGGTTCGAGCCTCGGTTGGGTCAGTTGGCGTTTCTGTGTGGAGTTTGCATGTTCTCCCCGTGTTGGCGTGGGTTTCCTCCGGGTGCTCCGGTTTCCCCCACAAGCCCAAAGACATGCGGTATAGGTGAATTGGGTAGGCTAAATTGTCCGTAGTGTATGGGTGTGCATGGATGTTTCCCAGAGATGGGTTGCAGCTGGAAGGGCATCCGCTGCGTAAAACATATGCTAGATAAGTTGGCGGTTCATTCCGCTGTGGCGACCCCGGATTAATAAAGGGACTAAGCCGAAATGAAAATGAATGAATGAATGAATAAATATTAACGATGACCGGCAACTGAAATAAAGATATAGAATTTTTTATATATATATATATATAATTAAAATTGATAATTTATGATCTTGGCGACGGGGTGGTGCAGTGGGTAGCGCTGTCACCTCACAGCAAGAAGGTCGCTGGTTCGAGCCTCGGCCGGGTCAGTTGGCATTTCTGTGTGGAGTTTGCATGTTCTCCCCGTGTTGGCGTGGGTTTCCTCCGGGTGCTCCAGTTTCCCCCACAAGTCCAAAGACATGCGCTATAGGGGAATTGGGTAAGCTAAAATGTGTGTGAATGAGTGTGTATGGATGTTTCCCAGTGATGGGTTGCAGCTGGAAGGACATCCGCTGCGTGAAACATATGCTGGATAAGTTGGCGGTTCATTTTGCTGTGGCGACTCCAGATTAATAAAGGATTAATGAACCTATGGTCTTATATGGAAAAAAAACACTAAATATATACTTATTTTTTTCACAATGCCATTTATTTAAATATATTTTAGTTCTTCATAATGCATATTAAAACGATTATTTCTGTTTCTTTCTGTTCTGCAGAACATCTGTAAAAAGCTTGAGCTGATAAATCCAGTCATTCTGCAGAGTATGTACATCTTCAAGGTACAGTTTTCCACCCTGCAGACTTCTAAATTATACTATAAACACTGATCATAGTAATATATTATCTCATGTCTGTTCTATTAAACAGCAACCCGGGATTGGTGGAGAAGGTAAGACCGTCCCACATCTTTAACCAATAGGAAATCAGTCTGAATCTGTCCAGTTCTCCGTTTGTATTTGATTCCATGTTACATTTGTGTACCTCTTTGCATAATAATAATAATAATAATAATAATATTGGCCTCACAGTGGCGCAGTGGGTAGCACGTTCGCCTCACAGCAAGAAGGTCGCTGGTCGCTGGTTTGAGCCTCGCCAGTTGGCGTTTCTGTGTGGAGTTTGCATGTTCTCCCTGTGTTGGCGTGGGTTTCCTCCGGGTGCTCCGGTTTCCCCCACAAGTCCAAAGACATGCGGTATAGGTGAATTGGGTAAGCTAAATTGTCCGTAGTGTATGAGTGTGAATGGGTGTGTATGGATGTTTCCAAGAGATGGGTTGCGGCTGGAAGGGCATCCGCTGCGTAAAACATATGCTGGATAAGTTGGCGGTTCATTCCGCTGTGGCGACCCCAGATTAATAAAGGGACTAAGCCGAAATGAAAATGAATGAATGATAATAATAATAATAATAATAATAATAAATAACAGTAATAATGGAGGGCGGCGCGGTGGCTCAGTGGTTAGCACTGTCGCCTCACAGCAAGAAGGTCACTGGTTCGACTCCTGGCTAGGCCAGTTGGCATTTCTGTGTGGAGTTTGCATGTTCTCCCCGTGTTGGCGTGGGTTTCTTCCGGGTGCTCCGGTTTCCCCACAGTCCAAAGACATGCGCTATAGGTGAATTGAATAAACTAAATTGGCCGTAGTGAGTGTGTGTGTGTGTGTGTGTGTGTGTGTGTGTGTGTG